>JAQBSW010006376.1:0-45000 GCA_029291075.1 Eudiplozoon nipponicum | reverse complement strand
TGTAGTGTGGAAACAAAAAAAAACATTTTTTATATATGTCTCAGACAATAGTCGTGACTAGTTTCCGGGAGGTGGTTATCTCTCTTCATGTTTGTATGTAATACACGGTTATCATCTTGTGAAAACAAAAGCTTTATGCCTCACTTATTTCAGTTGTATATTCATAACAAATGGAAACGTAGAACGATAAGGTGCTTCCTATTAGCATTGCCACATTCCTGATATCGGAGCAAATTTTCACTTCTTTATGAACACTTCCAGACGCAGCTTTTTGTGGTATTCATCGATGAGGACTTTCTTATAAGACGGTATAATTTCCAAATCCTTTTTAAGTACTCAGCAAAGGCGATCTATGTTTCACTGTTTAGTAAGTTGAATAGATAATTCTTGAGATCAACATATTCAGTTTAGTTGAGGTTAGCAAGTCGGCCGCAGCCACTTATCTCCACTTCGAGAAGTGTGACGCCGAATTTCGTCGGCAAACAAAATAACCAACTTAAGCGCAATGACACTAACTTTTGGAATGCCGGCGCTAACTGCAAAAGATTTGTAAATACTCTTACTGATCAGATTACAGACCGAACAGTCACTGGAAAAGGTTTCAAGTAACCTGACAAAGACAAATGAATAGGCGAAATTCGGTGTGCGTCTTGCGGCAGATAAGGTTTATTGCCGTATTGGCCTATGCTCTTGAACTCACTATTCTTGAAATTAAAATCTTAGCTTATGATTGTATTCATGTATGCATGAACGTGTGAATTTGTGTTTATGTTCATGTATGAGTGGTTGTATGTATTTAAAATTATATGCATGCGTGTTTGTATTTATATATTTAAGCACATAAGTTTTTATGTGCGCATATAGCATGCATATAGCATATATATATATATATATATATATATATATATATATATATATATATATATATATATATATGCGAATATATGTATTACGCATGTATTTATGTATATATTTAATTATAATTGTATGCATGTGTGCATGTAAGTAAGTCATACTTACATGCCTGCATATATATTAGTTTTCCGCAACAAACAGTATTTAACTGTTATATATTAAATTTAATGATGTCATGCTTACCGCGAAATGTGATAGCCGATATCGATCAAGGCCAGAGTGTATGGAATTACTGGAGTAACAGGTGATTAGAAATAGTTGTAATTCCCAATTTTGGCGTGCTATAGCATGCATTGATATAAATCGTGTAAGTAACATGTACCTTTTCGGTACAGACTCGGATATATATATATATATATATATATATATATATATATATATATATATATATATATATATATATATATATATATATATATAAGAACAAAACAACGTACTCCATGGAATAACATTTATTAATAAATCTTATTTCTACCAGTATCTACAGCCATTGTTCTGGATTCGTTAGTATATTCGTTCATCCAATCCCACTGTAAATTTGTTGTAACCAATCTCCTCTTCGTTATGCTAGCCTTTGTTTTGCGCAATTTAGACCACTCCTATATATATATATATATATATATATATATATATATATATATATATATATATATATATAGAGAGAGAGAGAGAGAGTTAGCGTTGAAGTCGCATTGTCGAGACTATACGATGTTAGCTACACTACTGCAGGTTTACACATTTGTCTAGGAGATTGTACCGTCCTATTATCCCACATTCCTCACCCATATATATAGTGGTTAAAGGGCGTAATACCGGCTCCTAATAATGAGTCGACTGTAAGCACGAAACGAAAGTGCACGATATTATACTTTCCATTAATGCTGTCTTTGGTTTATCCTTCTGGTCACAACTGAACTTACTTGTTACTAGGTTCGAAACACCTAATACATACTTGCATATATATTAGCTCTTCGCAACAAACAGTATTTAACATTTTTATATAATTAAACGAACATTGGTTGCGCGGGTGGTGATAACAATTATAATAATCAAGGTTGCGGCCTTGATATAAACACCTGACCCATTAATTACTTACATATGTCAGTATAAACTAAGAATTGTATAGTGTAGAAAAGGCAATTCATCCAGTAGACCGGTTTCGTCCTTATTGGGAACATGTATGTATTAGGTGTTGCGAACCTAGTAACAAATTAGTTCAGTTGTGACCAGTATTTAACATGTATTCATGTATGTTGGTGTGTGTGTTTATGAATGTATGTATGCACGTGTTACATAACCATTTTTAAATATTTGATTAAATTTTGTTAATCTCTTCTCACTTCATTTTCAATTTGATGGAAAAAACTTCCATGTTAAAAATAATTCCTGATATCTAATTTATAATAGCTTTGGACCGTAGTAAATAATTTTCATTTATAATTTAGTTTGCTAACGAATACATAAAACAACTTCCGGCAAAATTCATAAATCTTTGATGGTATTGAATTTCTCTTATCATAAAGCAATGTTTTGCCTGTTTATGAGCATAATTTTGCGTAAATACATACGTATACCTCAATGTTTATTTGTGTAAGTATATATATATATATATATTAGTTATTACACTGAAATATATTCATTTACGTGTTCATCAAACAGAATATGGATGAAGGCCAATTACTGAATTACGAAACTCAAGTATCCGATGCACTCAGCCTTTTTCCGTCACTTCAGACTGGCCTTGACATTAATGTTCGTTTCTCAGAGTAAGTATTTTCATCATAAAATGCTATACTTTTTTGCGATTTTATCTGGACACATTACTGATTAAGTATATGATTTTATGAGTATGGGAGCACAGACTAGGTAATGCATTAAAGACTTTATGTAATAAAGACTGCTGCCTTAATGAATCGGTGTTACTCTACCAGTTGCTCTTATTGGCGATATAATTAAAATGTGTAAAATTAATTAATATAGTGAAAAATGTGAACTTAAAAGTTTAACAGGGCAATCATAGATTGCAAATGTGTTGGTAAAATATTTAGTAACTCCCGAGATTGCAAAATCACAACTAGGTATTAGGTTTTGATATATTCCGCAAAATGAATTTGCGTTTTCGTAGTACCTTCATCTTTAGATCTGATAATAAGGTCAGATATTGGGGAAGACAAGAAAAATATTTTAGGATATAAAATAAGTATAAATAGGTTTGTCTTAAATGAGGAAATCAAACTTGCGAGAAGTTTTTTTAAATATAGTGTCCCTAAAATTCAGAAAAAAAATCGGCAAATCTTCATTCGGAAACAATTCTGGACAAGCAGTACTAGGCCGGATTCAGAGTCAATCAATTAAAAAAACAAGCTGTGCATCTGGGAATCTAAACGAATCAAGATTTTGCTGAACAAAGAGCGCTATCAATTTTACCACTAGCTTTACTTTGTATGGAGATTATATATCTTTTTGCTTGTCATTAAAGCGCGACTAAAAATTAAATTACGGAAATCAAACCGTAGTGTATTTATAATGATTTAAAAATCAGAAATGAAGTCCTCGTTTCACTTTGAGGTCCACGTTAATTATTCTTCATTCAAAAAATCGACTGCACAAAGCATATGAAGTCACGAAGAATATTTTCTTTTAAAAATAATTGTTTGCGCGGGTGGTGGTAACAATTCTTTAAATCAAGTTTGCGAGCTTGAAGTAAACACCAATCCCATTGTATTTAACCAGTCGTCGAACAACATAACAAAACTACTGCCAGCCGCAACGCACTGACGCGTTTCGACCTTCCTTGATCATCATCAGAGTACGACGGCAAACTGACTATCGAGGATCAAAGCGCATTGAATATATATGGAAATCAAATTTAGATATGCGGCTCTCACCTCTAGCAGTCTCGTATACATTGAACTTGACTGGAAATGTCGGCTGCACAATTTCCATGCAGTCACGAACATAAACTGTTTGTAGCTTTCGCCACATATACATATATAGGCAATACAATTTAACAATACTTGTTTGCGCGGGTGGTGGTAACAATTCTTTAAATCAAGTTTGCGAGCTTGATTGTTGTTCGACGACTGGTTAAATACAATGAGATTGGTGTTTACTTCAAAGAGAGAAGTAAGTCAAGCTAAACCTCTACACAGAACCAGTATGACGAAGTCAACATAAGGTCAAAGTAACATCAGCAATACAGTTTCCTTGCGGCTTTCACTGTCTCACGTTATAAACAAAAAAAACCTCGCTTCTAACTTTTCCCTAATAAGAAAAAAAGTTACGAAGATGAATTTACTAGACATCTGCAACAAGATCGCCACTGAGTTCGGTTTGATGTCATATCGCGAAGAATTTCTATTCAAGAACTATGATGTGCACATGGACCCCATCCTGGCAGACGAGTGTGACCTATTCTACTCAATTTGGATGTAAGTAACCTCAACTGTTTCTGCCATGTCAAAATCTGGCCATCTTTTTTCTTACGCCAATCTGGTGATGGATGAGAGAACAGCTCTACTGGGCAATCGAATTGAGAGAATACTCAAAACGTGACCGAGCCAACGAAGTTGATGGAGATATTTGTTTTTCTAACGAAGAGCACTCGTTGGCATATCCAAAAATACGTCTACGGATGTCAATGTTGATTATGCTTGGTTATTAAACAACATGTACTACGCTTCTCAAACAACGATGGTGGAATTCTTGTAAGCGCCTAAAGTCATCAACTTTAACTTTTATGTTCATCTTAGTGAGACTATTGTGGCTGAATAAGAATGTATCATTTGCATGCGTTTGACTATTTGCTTTATACACTCCTTGTAAAATGGCATAACTGAAATTGCTCTCACATTTTCTGGTGGAGGGAGACCAATAATTCAGAAACACTTGTCATAAACACATGCCATTATGAGTGAGGAAATTAGAAATCCGAATGATCAATGCACGTGTTAAATTTAAATTCAAACTACTCAGGTTGTATTTAGGGTAGACTTGTTTATAACAGTTATTGGCATAACATTATAGAAGTGCACGTCACGCAAGTGCATGGACATGTGTATCCATAACTAAAAAGATTCAGTTAAATATAATTGATACACATATCCGTACATCTAAATGAAACTGCAGTCTATAGACATTAATTTAACCCTTGCACGCGTCAGACTAATTATTAATTCCAAACATTTGATATGGTGTATTATTAAATTGATCTCAGTAGGGTGGAGTTGCAAGATACAAAAATAAGCGTTCAAATCACTAAGAGTTTTAACATCAAACGTGTAGTAAGAGGTGAAATTTAGAAAGACTATATTCTCAATCATTGATTAGCCACTAATTGAATAATATGTCCACTAATAAGTAAGTATTAATCCGATTTTCTTAATTTTTTACTGGAGCTATCTTCAGATTCTAATTCATGCAATCGTGTTTTCCTGTCATTAGTTAATGCGCTTTTCAAAATCGAACCAAACGATATTTAAACAACTTTTTCATTCATAATATTATCTCTAGATCTAATTTTGATAGATTCTCTAATCAATCTCGTTACTCTATTACGCCTACATATTGCTATGCGTTTGCATTCATCCCATTTGATAGTATGTCCAGTCTCCACTACATGACGAGCAAGAACAGATTTAGCAGTATGCCCATACTTACACGCAGTTTTATGTTCACCTCTTCTTACTTTGATTGGGCGCATGGTCTCACCAACATACATGAGACTACAACCATTACAAGGGATTTCATACACCTGATGTTTCCAAGGTTGCAATCTTTTCTTTTTGGTTAGGGAGTATTGTGCCTAGTGTAAGGGAGTGTTTTAAAACGGTCCTTATATTGTATTTTAAAGCTATTGATTTCAATTTTCTGCTTAATGTAGAATCCAGCAATACCATGACCTTGCGCTCTTCCTTCACCTTATCCGCTTTTGTATACCTCAAATTAGGATTAGATTTTCTCACGAAATTCATAGTTGTTGCATCTATTAAATGAAGAGGACAACCGTTACCTAATTCTAACTTCATATGCTTCATATCTGTTATTCTAAGGCTTCTAAATTTTAATGACTAAGATACCGATTTTCATACGATACGGGTAATTGGACTTGAAATTAAGAAGAATTCCGGAATAAGTATTCTTCCTACAAATATCTCTTTCTAATTTCTGACCATTTCTTATTAATTTGACATCCAAAATGTTTACTCGCCTGCTGATTCCCTTTCCAGAATAAGTTTGAAGATCGCTCATTCGCTTTGCTAAATATAAGAAATTTACCATCTCATTATCACCATGGTTCCAGATCATTAATATGTCATCCAAGAAACGTAGGTACAATTTTGGTTTCCATGGAGTCTTATCTAAAGGATTATATTCCAAGTAATGCATAAAGATATTTGCTATTGGGACGAACAAAGGTTGTCCGATTAGAACACCTCGAATTTGTTTATAAAATTCTTGCCGAAATTTAAAATAAGTAGAGGACACACATCATCTCCATGACGGGTCCAATCGTCATTTTACTTTCTAATATTATGGGATGATCAATTTAAAATCGTCGAAAACAATCCAAGGCCTCAGGTACCGGTGTATTCGTGTACATAGATACTACATATAAGCTCACTAATCTACCCTTTTCATCTAGTAAACATAAAAGATTTCAACCAACTGATATGAGTTTAACAGAGTATGTTCTAAGAAATAGGAATATTTTCTTATTCTATGACACAAATTTTATATGTTGGGGAGTGCTGGACATTCAAAATAATTCGTGATTGATTAACAGGCTTGTGCACTAACTAAACCATACACTCTGGGTGCAACTGTATCTCTCTGATTGAGAGTGTTACCATGCGTCGAATACAATTCATCACTAGCAATCATATTATTGATTAATAATTTTTGTTGCCCTTGTAACCTATCCGTAGGGTCTTTTATTATTTTAGTGTATACTTCAGCATTACTTAACTGTTCTATTATTTTATTATAATCGGATTGACTAATCAGAATTGTAGATCCTCCTTTATCTGCTTTTATGCATAAAATGATTCGATATTGAGTCCTTTCTAAGACGTTGAGTTTCAAATTTTGGCTTAAGTTTACCCTCTAAGTGTTTTAAAACTATTGAGGCAACATCTAATACAAATTGCACCGGATCCTTATTTGAAAAAATATGCACCGTTTTGACAGCCTGTGTAATTAACTCATTTATAACCGTTCTTTCATTAGGAATAGCCATGTTTAAAGCACGATTAATTAGTTCAACCTGATCCTTCTTAAGATTTACTGTTGATAGGTTTACTATTCTATTAGTAACGATTAAATTATCACTTTCTTGGGGTCTTTAAATTCCCAACTCAGCTAGTTTTTTCATCATTGTCTATCGGCGGGAATTGTTTCAGGATATTTGTCATATTTTGGATATTAATCGCAGAATAAATATTAACTTTTGCGTGATGATTTTATTTACTTTATGTACTTTTTTTGTAAAAAAAGCCTTGGAATCAATCTGGAATCTGGCACTATAGAATTCTGTGCATTATACATGCACACATTTATGCTGAATGATAAAATTTTAATATAAATAAGCCTGTTTACAGGTAAGTTATCACCTGTATTTTGTTTAATTTGAAACGTGAGCAAATGCATTATTTAATATTCCAAAATTAACAAAATGATGAAATAAACAGAAAAACCTTTACTTTAGTCCAGGTTGCGATCTTGGTTTTGGAAACTGATCCATTATGTACATACATTAGTCAGTACTAACTAAGTATTGTATTGTGTAGAAAAGGAAATTCATCCAGTTTCGACCTTATTAGGAATTCGTCGTGTACTGTTCAGAATTTGACGCGGACAGGGCTCGAATCTGGGCACGTCTGCTTCTGAATCCGGTACTCTAACCACAGTGCGACAGGGTGGCTTAGTGATTAGAGCACCATATTCCGAAGCTGACGTGCCCAGGTTCGAGCCGTGTCTGCAGCAAGTTCTGGACAGTACGTGGAGAGTTCCCAATAAGGACGAAGCATGTTTACTGGATGAACTGTCTTTTCTACACTATACAATACGTAGTTTATGCTGACAGATTTATGTACATAATGGGTCAGGTGTCTATATTTAGATCGCAACCTTAATTAAAAAAATTGTTATCACCGTCCGCGCTACGAATTTTCATTTAGTAAAATACGTTTGGTCCGTATAGCGTGATCAGGTAAGTTTACACTCTGTTTTATCTTTATTTTTTAGTGTTTTTAGTAGTTTTCAAGCTAGTTTGTTTAAATATCTATATTAAGAAGGACGTAAATAAGTTTAACTGCGATAAAATTCTTCCATCAGTGTTTTCTATAAACCCAAATCACTAAAACAACGTTGTGCTATGCCATATATGAAGATTTAATCTGGAAGGGTGGGATCTACTGTAGATACGTTAACACCCCATCGCGTTCTAAGACTGAAGGTTTTGGAGCTGGAGCTATCCTTATGCGTGGCATAATTACTGGAGCCCATGCATGGTGAGGGTATTCTTCTTTTATAGAAACGTTATCACCTCATCGCGTGGAAAAAGCCGTTTTGTTTTGAAGCTGGAGCTGTCCAAACTCATAGCGTAGCCACGGAACCTTATACATACTGAGGGCATGGTTCTCCTATAGATACATTATCATCACGTGCCTTACAAGAATCGTTGAGTTTGGGAGCTGGAGATATCATTATGAGTGACGTAGCAGCTGAAAATTAAAAATGGGTGGATATGGTTCTTATAAGTACGTCATTACCACATCACTTCGCAATAGCCGTCAGGGCTTGGATTTCGAGCCATCATTACGCGTTTCATTGCAACGGAAGATTATACATAGGGAAAATATGGCAATCCTGTAAGTACGGTATCACTCGTGTTTCGCGAGCGACGCTGGATTTTGGAGTTGGAGCTATCACCACGCGTCACATAGCAATTGAAGATTATTAGTGGTGGAATTATGTCTCCTATAATCACGTCATCACCACAGCACTTCGCTAAATCCGTCATGTTTTTGAGTTAGAGCAACAAAATATAGAACTCAGTGAATGTATGAATATCCTGTAGGTAGGCTATCGCCTCATCGCTTCGCAGAAGGTGTAAGGTTTTGGAGCCTAAGCTATGCTTATGTGTAGCATAGCACCGGAACGTTATACATTATAAGGATAACTTTCCGAAAAATAAATTTTAACGCCGCCGCTTCGTGCTGGAACTATCTTTACGCGTGGCATAGCAAGAAAGTACGTTCAAAGCTTTTCCACACTATCTATTCTTTTACTCGAATTCGTGTTTTCTTTTAACTACTAGATATTTTTTCCATTGTACATGATTTGAATATGAACTGATGAATTGTTTGTGTGCATAGGTATGTGCCACAGAATGTGTTTCCTACTTCACGTTTTTTTAATAGTCTTTCGATTGAATCCAGATTGTAATCTTTACTTTCCATAATTGACTATATACGATAATGGATATTACAGTTGAGTTTTGGTCAAAAGAATATGGTCTTTTTGAACTGCGGCAATACTCAAAATATTTTTAATGCGATATTTTGTAATCTTATTTACATAAAACAGATACTGTTTGTGGCGGGAACTTAATATATATATATATATATATATATATATATATATATATATATATATATATATATATATATAGACAATGTGTATTGAGTGTTGCGCACCTAGTAACATTTTAGTTCAAGTATGACCAGAAGGATAAACCAAGGACAATAAATATCATCTCGTGCACATTCATTTCGCGCTCATTATTAGGAGCCAGTATTACTCTCTTTACCCACTATATATTTCGGGTTAGGAATGTTGGAAAATAGAACGATATAGCCTTCTATACAAATGTATAAACCTGTGGTGATGAAATCAACTTCATATAAAATCTTCGACAATGCGACTTCAAAGCCAACTCACTATATACATACATACATATATATATATATATATATATATATATATATATATATATATATATATATATATATATATATATATTCATTGTACCCTTCCTGTGTGCAAAAACAAAAACAAATTTTATCAGATATAAGAAAATTTTCTTTCTCATGGTCTTCTCAAATATCTACTCATGAACATATCTTTATATATAAATTGGAAAGCAAAACAAGATAGAAATATGTGAACAAAGAGAGTGTGAAAAATAGAAACCAATCAAATTGCGTGCGTCACATCCAGTTCAAGCTCAATGCTTGTACGTGCTTCTTCTGCTTACATAAATCCGGCTGCAATTTGTTTATCCATAAGGCTTCGTATGTGGCTAGCTCCCTTTTGTTTTTGCATTTAGTAATTACTTTGAATGCTACGTCTGGAGAACATACGTGCGATGTTTCGATGATGTGTTGCGCAATAGCAGACGTGTATTCACCATTTGATTTAAAACAGGCGTTTAAGTTGCAATGTTCTCTCATTCGAGTAATTAACCGTCTGGTCGATCGACAACTTGCGCATGTATATTGGTAAATAATATTTGATATCGACATTAACGGCTGTTTCTCTTTGATTGCTGGTAAAGGCAAGTGTGTTACCCTAAATAACACTCGTAGTTTGGCTGCATTAAATGTGCGTGTCAATGCTGCTTCAACTTTAAGGAGTTGCCTTGATGCGCACCTGGAATAATTGTAATTACCTGATCTGCGTTTTGACTAACGCAGCTTTCATTGTTCCAGTAATTTTATTTCATCAAAATATTTCGGCCTTGCTTACCGTAGGCCTTCATCAGTTGCATGTCACGAAACAAATGAAGCAAGTTTCAAAACGCAGATCATGTAACTGCTTCAACTTTCTTTTGTGCCATTCGGGAAACGGCATCCCCCTTAAATGGGATGTTTAGGTAGACGGTTTTCTTTTCTGGCTCATAATACGTCTGTTTCTGGTTAACTGCCCTTTTAATAATTGATTCAATTAATTGTCTGGGATAGTCATTAGACATTAAATCGTTACTTGCTTTATTATATTCATTTTCTTTAGAATCTTGACTAACCAACCTGGCAATTCTTGAAAAGCAACCACGAACTGATGATAATGCATATTGAAATGGCACGGAACTGCTATAATGCAAATACTGTGCAGACCATGTTGGTTTATGGTAAATTGTTCTGTTTAATTTACCATTAGTTTCTTTCTTTAATAGTACATCTAGGAAAGGCAGACAGTCATCTTTCTCGTGCTCTGACGTGAAAACGATATTCTTATGTGCTTTGTTGAAACTTTGAAGCAATGTTCGTGATTGCGACCTGTTCTTAAGTACAAGAAATATATCATCCACGTACCGTATATATTGAGCACATTTACTTATGTCACACTTTAATGATGTATTTTCTAGGTGCCCTAGAAAAATCTCAGCCAACACTGGAGATAAGGTGCATCCCATTGCGACACCATCAGTCTGTTTGTAGATGTTTCCATTAAAACGAAATCGTACGTCTTTCGTGCATAATAAGATAACTGAGTGGTGAGGGGACACCACTTGTACCAAATTACCAAGAAACTCCTAGGAGCCGGCTTATCCTCCAAAAGGAGTCAGCCACAGTAACAGTAACAGTAACATAATAAGATAAGCTTGCGTAGATTTTGACCTGGCACCGGCGATGGTAATATATCGTGTTCTACCGCTTTGACTATATTGTCAATGGTTTCATCAATTGGAACATTTGTAAACAAAGACGTAACATCAAAAGATACCATAATCTTGTTTTTAACATTTATATCTTGAATTTTGTTTACAAACTCAAACAAATCGGCAACCAAATGATTACCTAGTAGTTTAAGTAATGGTTTAGACGATTTTTGGTGTGAAGCCTGATCAACTAGTGTAGCTTTGAGCCAATTTTTATAATCAATACTGGTAGGCTCCAAGTCAGCTGTTTGCTCAAATAACAATTCAAGTGCGGCCTCAAAATCATCATCGCATTTATTAGAAGGTTTATTCCATAATTTCGGCCCATCGATGGTGCCTCCATTGTTAGCTGATCGATTGGCACTTTTGATAAGTTAAGCACACGCTTATCAAGATCGGTCGGTATTAAATCACACAAAACTCCAGGTTTTACATCTTTTTCCAATTTGTTCAAAATTCTTGCTTTATCTTTCCTCATAACTGTCGGCAAAAACATCAAAAATTTCATTCTTGCAAAAAGACTTAGTTCATCTAATACACAAGATACACACCCAATTCTTGCCTGTAGCACTGCTTCATCTTCCTTCAACTGCTCAATTTTAGAATACGCCAACCTTGTAAGATTTCTTCGGTTGACTCGTAGTTTTGACTTTCGTAAACTGCGTACCAAAACACCTGGGAACGGATTACCAAAAACACACAAAAGAGGTTGTCCTATGAGGCCAATTTTATCAATGGTAAATTCTCCGTTTCATGCACAAGCTAAATGGCTAGTTCGTTTACTTGAACCATTACGTAAACTACTAGGTAATCATTCGGTTGCCGATTCGTTTGAGTTTGTAAACAAAATTCAAGATATAAATGTTAAAAACAAGATTATGGTATCTTTTGATGTTACGTCTTTGTTTACAAATGTTCCAATTGATGAAACCATTGACATTATAGTCAAAGCGGTAGAACACGATATATTACCATCGCCGGTGCCAGGTCAAACTCTACGCAAGCTTATCTTATTATGCACGAAAGACGTACGATTTCGTTTTAATGGAAACATCTACAAACAGACTGATGGTGTCGCAATGGGAAGCCCCTTATCTCCAGTGTTGGCTGAGATTTTTCTAGGGCACCTAGAAAATACATCATTAAAGAGTGACATAAGTAAATGTGCTCAATATATACGGTACGTGGATGATATATTTCTTGTACTTAAGAACAGGTCGCAATCACAAACATTGCTTCAAAGTTTCAACAAAGCACATAAGAATATCGGTTTCACGTCAGAGCACGAGAAAGATGACTGTCTGCCTTTCCTAGATGTACTATTAAAGAAAGAAACTAATGGTAAATTAAACAGAACAATTTACCATAAACCAACATGGTCTGCGCAGTATTTGCATTACAGCAGTTTTGTGCCATTTCAATATAAATTATCAACAATTCGTGGTTGCTTTTCAAGAATTGACAGGTTGGTTAGTCAAGATTCTAAAGAAAATGAATATAATAAAGCAATTAACGATTTAATGTCTAATGGCTATCCCAGACAATTAATTGAATCAATTATTAAAAGGGGAGTTAACCAGAAACAGACGTATTATGGGCCAGAAAAGAAAACCGTCTACCTAAACATCCCATTTAAGGGGGATGCAGTTTCCCGAATGGCACAAAAGAAAGTTGAAGCAGCATTGACACGCACATTTAATGCAGCCAAACTACGAGTGTTATTTAGTGTAACACACTTGCCTTTACCAGCAATCAAAGAGAAACAGCCGTTTATGTCGATATCAAATATTATTTACCAATATACATGCGCAAGTTGTCGATCAACTTACGTAGGCCGATCGACCAGACGGTTAATTACTCGAATGAGAGAACATTGCAACTTGAACGCCTGTTTTAAATCAAATGGTGAATACACGTCTGCTATTGCGCAACACATAATCGAAACATCGCACGTATGTTCTCCAGACGTAGCATTCAAAGTAATTACTAAATGCAAAAACAAAAGAGAGCTAGCCACATACGAAGCCTTATGGATAAACAAATTGCAGCCGGATTTATGTAAGCAGAAGAAGCACGTACAAGCATTGAGCTTGAACTGGATGTGACGCACGCAATTTGATTGGTTTCTATTTTTCACACTCTCTTTGTTCACATATTTCTATCTTGTTTTGCTTTCCAATTTATATATAAAGATATGTTCATGATTAGATATTTGAGAAGACCATGAGAAAGAAAATTTTCTTATATCTGATAAAATTTCTTTTTGTTTTTGCACATAAGAAGGGTACAATGAATTTTATTAAAGCTCGCATTTCAAAAGAATATATATATATATATATATATATATATATATATATATATATATATATATATATACTCTGTAAAGGGCCCGAATACTATGGCTATTGTGTAAGTGCCCAATACCAACATTATGGTACCGAAAATTTACATGGTACCAATACTATGGTTGTCGAGTCGGTACATGGTACCAACACGATGGATTTCAATGTTTGCTAAAGTTCACCAAAATTGAGAATTTCAACTATTGCTAAATAGCAGCAAATCCACACACTCTGGTGTTGATCGATGTTAGTTATCAAATTTCGTGGTCATAATTACATTATTCAATTAAATATATAACAGCTAGATACTGTTTGGGGCGGAGAACTAATATAAATGCAACTGGTTTATTTGTTGCATAGCAAGAAACGAATTAGTTCAAATGTGACCTGTAGGATAAACCAAAGACAGCATGAACAGAACGTATAATATCGTGCACATTCGTTTCATACAAACTGTTGACTCGTCAGTAAGAGTCGATATTATACCCTTTACTTACTATTGTTCCGTCCAATTTTCTTACATTGCTCAGCCAAATATATAGTGGGTTAAGGACGTGACACCCTATCCTACTGATGCGTCGTCAGTAAGCGCGAAAGGAATGTGCACGAGATTAAACTGTCCGTTCGTGCTGTCTTTGGTTTACCCTTCTGGTCATGTTTCAACTAATTTCTTATTTGATACGCAATACCTAATACACACTTACAAGCTTGTTAACTTAATAGCAATTTTTAAAAAATTTCGTTTAAATTGAAGGTTATGTGAAAGTTGCATTCGGCTTTCATTTTTATGAATGTGGTCCGTGTGTCAGTGTGAAAAGCAGGTATTTAAATTTTGTAAATTTACATTTTCGAAATTTTTAGTGTTGTGTCTTTCGAGTACACATCCGCGCTGGGAGTCTTTGATCTCTTCGGAATTCGATTGCTTCATGGTTGGCTACCAGATCCTTACACAATCATTGCTCTGCCTTCTGAAAGTGATCCAAGTAGTGAGTTTCTTTTTATCAATTAACCAAATATGTTTCCACGTCTAACCGCAGGCGCACGCCTACATTTTTTTGTAAAATAATTTTATCGACCTTTCAGTTGTCGAGCAAAAACAAGTTGTAATACTAAGGATATAAGGAGGCAAATGTGTCGCAAACGAATTTGGTCGGTGTCTGACATTATCGAATGTGCCATGTTTGCTCAAAAGAAGTATATAGAAGTGCTGGCGGTCCTTCTTATCAACGGATTTACAGGACTTATACCCAGTAATTAGATTAGTTTAAATATAAAAAACAGCGCTAAAATTTTAGTTTTGAATTTTCTAATATAAGACGTTTTTCATGGTTACACAGACACGCAGTTCGTATCGCAGGAAAGCTATCTTAGTTCATGTTTTGAATATACGTATGGTTGGATTCGTTTCTTCGTTTCAATACGTCGTTCACCTTCTGGATTACATCCAGTCTTTCCTAAATACTTGTTTTGAAATTTTTTTAAAATAAGAAGAATTATTGTATATTTTTTTCTTTTTTCCATGGTTATGCGGTAGTACAGCACTAGTTTTAAAATTTTGATACATTTCTGCTTGGGCTGATGATGTACTAATAAAATAAGTTAACTTTACATCATTCAGTGTGCTGCTACCCGAGTCCTATGGCAATGTATGTACACGAAAATGTTCGATTTTTAACCAGCTCTGGAAAAGTATTTGTATCAAAAGTCTCCGAAGTTATTGTATTGGTGTAACGTATTGTAAACATCTATTCCATCAAATGCGAATTCAATTTTCTGCCGCATCTGTTTAAATTGGATTGACCAGTGGCACCAATCTAGTTTAAGATGATGTTGAATGCAGATTTACGTCAAACCTTTTTTCTCTAGGTAGGGGAAGTTTGGCGATGGAATTAATAAAATATAAGTCCTGTGCAATATATACGAATGCCAATGCAGAGCGCAATCTCTTTTTACGCATTTCGTTGCCTCTGAATATATACCGATTTCTTATCTGCTGTATAAGGATTCTTTTATTTATAAAATATAGCTGGTAATAGTTAATTATAAGAATTTTACGAAGCTAATCAGACAATCTACAGGAAGTCAGACGAGCATATACGCAATGTCTTATTGCACAATGTCTTAACAATTGTTTTTCATTTAAAGGGGCAGTAAATGTGTAAATGCAATTTTTGCACTGCCTTGGTTTCCATGAGTAGGATTGACCTGCGGCATGTTGTTTTCTCTTCTTCGATTAAGCTGCACATAAAAATCGCCTGTGCCGTCCTCTTAATTTTCGATCGCTTAGCAAATGTTTTTTCGCCATTGTTGAACTTATGAAGCATTTTTTAACATGCAATGCGTTTACATAACAAAAATTTATAACCAACACTTGACTACATTCCTTTGAGATCTATTATTCAATCTTACGCATAAAGTTATTCGTTATAATCGGTTCAAAACAAAACCCATCGCTAGATTAACTCTTTGCAAGCATAGTTGGCCATTGAGAATGCGTTTAATATATGAACAAAAAATTTGAATTCATCTTTTTAATTCAATGCCAATAAATTAATGAGTAATTATCTTGGGCATAATGATACGCACGAAAACATTTCAATCAAAATAGAATTATTAAATAATGAACCACCATCAAATCATCATAAAAAATATTTCAACATTCAACCTTTTCAGCTTTTAAACAAAATTAGAAGATACTTTTAAACTGATCTGAGCTAGTACATTTATTAACAACTGTCCTAGTTTATCTAACACTTTGGTCGCAGTCCCTGATGATTTGCTTCCGGGATTATTTAAGGTTGGTGGCGATATAATTTTGGGAATGTTGAACAAACTTTATCATATTATATGGAATGAGGAAACCGTTCCACTTGATGGAAATGAGTCGACCATCATTCCTATCTTAAAAAAGCCAATCGTATTTCGTGCGATAACCATTGTGTTATAAGCTTGACTCCAGTTGTGTCTAGGTTATTTGTTTCGACTCTCATATATCATCTTGGCGCTTCACATGAATCATATACTAGAGAAGAACAGGCCGGATTCCGCTCAGGACGAGGTTATATATATAATATTTTTACGTTAAGGCAAGTTCTTGAACAGCGACATTTATATCACCGTCCCACAATACCCGTATTTCTACACTTCAATGGTGCATTTGACTCGGTGGGTGGAAATGTTTTATTTCATATATTTTTGAAAAGTGGTGGGCCAACAAAATTTGTAATTATTATATGCGCTCTCTATACAAGTGATTCTGGTCGGGTTAATATCTACAATAAATTAACGTATAACTTTACAACCAGCAGTGGTGTTCGTCAAAGTTGTCCACTTTCCCCTTTTTGTTTAATTTTGTAATCAATGCTATTATGAAAAACACTCGCACACATTCAGGAGGCTGGAGTTGAAGTTCTCCCGGGCAGTAAACTAGTCGATCTTGACTATGCAGACGATGTAGTACTATTATTCGACAATCGAAATTCTGCTCAGGTCACCTTGAATAGATTAGCAGACGTTCCGTCTCTCGATATGAAATTCGCATCCTCTAAATGTACGATACTTTTACAACATCACCCACCACTCACTCCAACTCTGCGACTGTATAATGAAGATCTAGACATAATTGACATGTTTGCATATCTTGGGAGCTCTATCAATAACTTGTATGTCGAGGTGAGAATGAGAATCGCGAAAGCTAGAGTAGCTTAATCGAACTTTCGCCATTCGTGTAGAAACGCGAGTATTTCACTCTGCCTTAAAGGTCGTGTTTACAATGCATCTGTACGCGTAGTTTTAAAATGCGCTAGTGAAACTTGGCCTCTTAGATTTTGGACGCTTATGGGACATCTTAATTATCAATAACGAATAACCAACGTTGATATCCTTAGACATATTTTTGGGTCTGCCAGTAACAAACAAATAAGGTTCCATCAACTTCGTTGGCTCGGTCACGTTTTGCGTATGTCTAGAATTCCATTGCCCAATGGAGCTCTGCTCTCATCCAGCACCAGATCGGTGCAAATAACAAGGTGAACAGACAGTTGAAGTCACTTACATATAAATGGAGTAATATAGTACCCACCCGTCTGCCAGGATGGGATCTAAGTGCGCATCGTAGTTCTTCGTCAGAAACCTTTCGCGATATATCATCGAATCGAGCTCAGTGGCGATCTTGTTGCAGATGCCTAGTAGAATCATCTTCGTAACTTTCTTTTCTTAGTGGGGAAAAGTTGGCTGCGAGGTTTGGTTTGTTTATAAAGTGATACAGTGAAAGCCGCAGAGATGCTGTTTTTATGTTATCTTGCTCTTATGCTAACTTCACCATAAGGATGTTTTGTAGAGGTTTAGTTTGCCGTTCTCCTGTGAGTTATCTTGATAAATATACTAATAGTAACTAGGTACTCTTTCTCTCTCTCTTTCGTAAATCTAACTAATAATTTGTCTAAATTATAATTTTTGTCGTAATTTATATTTTTCTCGTTTATGGTTATATGGCAGGGAAACAGTCGGTTTTGGTTTTTGTATGGCTGGGAATGATGAGGATGATGATGATGATGATGATTATTATTATTATGATGATGATGATGATGAACAGTTTTGCTAATTTACGCG
This sequence comes from Eudiplozoon nipponicum, assembly GCA_029291075.1. Taxonomy (NCBI): domain Eukaryota; kingdom Metazoa; phylum Platyhelminthes; class Monogenea; order Mazocraeidea; family Diplozoidae; genus Eudiplozoon; species Eudiplozoon nipponicum. Next base: position 26,469 of record JAQBSW010006376.1, on the reverse strand, counting down.
TTGTGGTACTTTTAATCAGTGACACAATAGTTCTATCAAAAATAATTTATTTGTGCGTCTTTGATAAAACTGGGCACATCTGCTTTGAAATCTGTTTCCCTAATGCCTGAGTCACCCTGCTTCATAAATGCGGCATCGATGAGATGTGCCGTTTACATCGAATCCAGTTTTCAAATGCTAATTTTATTGGCTAGTGTGCTGTTGGAGAAGTTCAGTTACACACCCTGCTAGTCAGGATACCGAGACCATTCTGGTGCATGCCTAGCTCTCCAGTCTGGGTAGACTACCAATTCCATGAACGAGCACTATCGTATCATCAATAATCAGAAGGCATATTTTAATTTTAGAAAATTTGAATATCTAGTGGAAAATAGGTCTAATGGAGCGGCCAGTTATATTGTGCCCTATACACAGGTTTTTCTAGATTCCACCGTTTGGGTAGATAATTCCATTGTTTATAATTATATTTTACATTCTTTGTTAAAAATATACAATCAAAAGCATTCGTATACAAATCTTTCAATTTACGTTTTGCTTCATTTGGCGTCTAGTTGATACAAATTGCAGTCTGGCTGATGTATTATATAACAAAACGTATAATCAACTGGTGGAGAAGATTATTGAAGGGAAATCGCCTAACGCCTCGCCACGCCAACTTCAGTTAGCTGAAGTTATCGACGACTATCTTTACAAGACAGCATCTCAGTTGACTTATCACGGTTTAAGTGAGTTGGCAGACACGCTCAAGCCGAATGAACTAGCAGTTCTTTTTAGGAACAACCATTTCAGTACTATATACAAGCACGAGGATTGCGTGTATGTACTAGCCACTGACGCTGGGCTCCTAAACGAACCTGACTTGGTCTGGGAGGCGCTAGTTGATGTGACAGGAAATACTCAGTTTGTGGACAGCACTTTTAAATTGTACGTTCATTGGCAGGAGAACAGCTCTGGTACGTCTAGCGGAAGCGGTAGATTTGGCGAGTCACTCGATGAAAGACTTTCTATTGCACAAAGTCAACATGTTGATGAACGGTTAATCAACAAGCATGCAATTTCAGCTGGTTAGTTTATGTTTACAGGAATGCCTGATAGATATACTTTAGAAACATTATTTCGTGCGGCTTTTGCGCTTAGTTGTTACCACTAGATTATGTTCATTTCATTTTCTATAAACTTTATTAACTTGACTAAGTTATCTGTTAATAGTTTAAAAATATGTGCTATATGCAAAACGAACCCATTTTATCTATGGACTTTACTTCTTAGGTAGTTTGCTTAAGTTTCGGCCATTATTGTATCAAATCCTCATTCGCAAAACTGAATTACTTACGTGAAGTAAAAGCTGTACACTGTTATGATTGTCATTGCCTACAATTTCTGCCCCGATACGAGTCCCGTCCACTGCAAATTCTGGACAACACTTGTGAAGTTCTCAATAAGTACGAAAGCTGTCTACCTTATGCAATGTTTTGTTTATACTGGCAAAATACATATAATAAAAATTATTCAATTTCATTTTTAACCAACATAACTTCATTAAATGGCACGGTATCTATTATATAATGACAGATAAGGAGTGGCTAGTTAGAACTTCAGGTCTTAAGAGATTCCAAATAGTTTCAACTTGAAAGGAAGGCGAATCAGATTAATAATTTGTTATATGACATAAAATTGTGTGTAACGTTCGACAGGTTCGTGTAGTGAATGGAGACTCAGATTCTGGGGCTTGTGTGCACCTATTTGTGCCAGGTACGCTGCAAATTCTGAGGAGTGCCCAATAAAAATGATAGGGATTTACTGGATGAATTATTTAAATCAAGGTTGCCATCTTGTTGTATACACCAATCTTATTGTATACACACATTTGTCAGTGTAAACTAGGCATTGTATAAGGTGGTAAAACAATTCATCCCGTACACAAGTTTCGTCATTATTGGAATCTTTTCACGCACTGTCCAGAGTTTGCTTTGGACGGACTTGAACCTAAGCATGTCTACTTCGGAATATATTTCTCTAGCTACTGAGCAAACCTGCCTTACGTTACACAGTTTTCAGTTACTTACTTTTAAATGCAGCCTTGTAGTATTTTTGACAGGAACTATAAATATTTTCACCTAATTGAATTAATTCGTCAAATTGCGTACACGTCCATAAAAATGGTATTTATGGAGAAAACTTTAAATAAAAGCAAAATGTGGTGACATTCCTTATTTAGTATGTCGTCCTTATTTTACTCTATGGTATTTAAAAATACTTGTCGGTGTGATATCAAAATAATATTTTTGACAGCATATTATTCTTTAAGCTCGCAGACTTGATTTAAAGAATTGTTACCACCACCCTGCAAACAATTATTGTTAAATTGTATAGCATATTCTTATGTTTATTTATTTACAGTTTATATCGATATAGATACCAACAAGTTATACCTGAATGGAATTATGACTAAAAAATTGGTATTAAACTAAAATGTGTGTACAAACAATAGTTTTGGCGGCGTTCGCGATGATTTATGTGCCTGGTCAAAATTTTTCCGGATTAAGACGGAACTGGCCTAGTAGATATATTACATCTGCCATCCTATGCAATGCACAGAATATGCCAATACTGTATAAATAAAGATATATACACATGTAATGATTTGTATATTTTTAATGTAATCTTGACATAGTATAAGCAAGTATATTGCAGTTTATCTACGAGACAAAGAATCCCTATTACGAGGCACATTCTTATAAATTTCCACGTCTGTTGATTAGAATCAAACTTATGTTTATTGGTTTAAAACAATTATAAATGGTTTTAAAAACTGGAAATTTCATAATAATGTTATCTATTTAATTGACTAACACAGTCAATTCCTTTGCTTTATTAGTCTGTTCCTCAGACATTTGATGTATTGTGGACCAATGAATGATACCGAAAAATGTATCCTTTAGTTTTCCAACAAAGAGACACTCCTGTGTTAGCCCAAAAACAGATCAGGTAATTTTGTCCGAAGTTAGGAGGATAATCCTTAACTGGTTCCGCGACGCTGTGATTTAGCGGTATGGTCCTTAACCAAATTGTCATGTGTGCTGTATAAAACAGACATACGTTAGGACATATCTTGTGGAGTTAATAATTATTTGTTAGTCTGTAGACATACTTTTCGTGAACACGATCCTCGTTCGCTGTCCTGTCTACTTCTAAGTTGTTTTCAGTAAGGTTGAAATTCCGCTATAATAGTTTGTATTCTCAATATAATGCAATTTTTGGGATCTGGTAACGATATATATATATATATATATATATATATATATATATATATATATATATATATATATATATATATATTAGCCCTTTTCTACATTATACAATACTTAGTTTATACATAAAAATAAATGTATATAATGGGACTGATGTTTAAGTCAAGATAACAACCTTAGTTTAAATATATGTTATCACCGCGCACACAACGAATATTCGTATAATTGCATTTAATTTTATTATAACCAATACTATGTCTTTCTAAACCATGGTTTTCTTAAAAATAAATTGTATTTATATATCTTTAGCTTTAAAAGATGCATTGCGTATCGAAAATCAATATTTTGTGTAGTAAATTTATTTAAATATGTGTGCTTTTACTTTTCTTATTTTATTCACGTGGGTATTTATCATTAAATGCTTAAACTTTAGTTTGTCCGACCGAAAGTATGCATTCAACTGATGATATTGCTGTTGAAAGGTCTGCTCGCGGCGGTGAAGTTACGCCTCGTTACGCGGAAGTCGATGGAAATCGGCCAGGATTTACCGGCAGACAGCAGAGTACAGAAGAGCAAGTATTGTCGGAGTAAGTTTTAAGCTATTTCTATTTCTATAAATCTCTCATTTCATCTACATCATCATCATCATTTTCATTATTATTATTTCCAGCATCATTATAATTAAAATGCGAAAATGAAACATTCGAAAACGAAAAATATTATGACAAAGCAATATATTAAAGTAAATTTAACGGAGAGTGATTTACTAAGGAAATTTACTTGTTCAGATGAAGTTACCTAACTAACACACAGAAATGAGACAATCAATACCTCTAGACAACACTATTGTAGATAAGTCAGCTTTAAGGCAAGACATAATCGGCAGTATAGCTTCCTTATGGTTTTATTTGTAATGCTTTATAAACATGACGAAATCTCGTAGTTAAATGTGCCTGACTAAGAACATAAAGCTAAGAAGATGATTCTGGTAGCTAGGTGGAATAAGACCAGCCTATTGCTCAGGGCTTCCAACCAAGAACATTAATGTTCATATGGATCCTATCCAAGTAGACCATTAGGTCCCGTTCTACACAATTTAAATGAAATTGACTTAAGCTGTTTCTGCCATTTCAAAGTCTACTTCTCTTTCCTGCGCTAATCTGGCGCTGAGTAAGAGAATAATGCTCTACTGGGCAATCGAATTGTAGGCATACGTACAATGTGAGCTTTTTTAGGCGCACAAAATATACATCTACAAATTTTATCGTTGCTTATCCTTTTTTGTATTTTATATTGGTTATGCTTATCAATCAATATTAGCCGAATTTTCGCAATCGTTTAGATCGCCGACATTGACAAGCCAAGTTTCACTAACGTAATATAAAACTGCGAATACAGATACATTAAATACACTACATTTAAGGTAGAGTGATGTAACCGTGACTCTCCATAAATGGCTGAAAAATGGATAAAGTTAATCTGGTTCCCGCGATTCGCAATTTCATTTCGTCACACATGTATACTTGTTCATATACCAAGGAATGCTGACTTGTGAAATGCATCAGATTTTTACATTGATGATGAAGAGTGGATATGAGTAATGAGGCATCTTGAAATATTTCCTGTTTTTCGGGTACAAATATATCATATCGACAAACCCAACTAACCGCTATTCTGTTAAATCTGGGCTGTGCAGAATCTCGGTTGTAGAAAAATGATACGTTATCTTCTGCATATTAAAGATCGACTAATCTACCAGAGTAGCAAATACAACACTTGCATACTGGATACATGCAAGGAGGAGTTTTTAATAGCATCTATTACAAAATTAAGCTAAATTGGGAAAGTGGGCATTCTTGACGGTCACCACTGCTATTAGTAAAATTGTGTGATAACCGTTGTATACCCTCATTCGGTCAGAATTAGTTTTGTGAAGAGCATGCACAATATTTAAAAATTTATTGCGATTAACAGTTTTCGACAGAATAACGCTTAAACCATTGTTATCCTCTGAGTCATATGCTCCGTATAAATCTAGAAGGATGGCTATTGTCGGACTGTGATACAAATACCGCTGTATTTATGTAGGTATGTATGTATGCACGTCCGTACATAGGTATGAATGCATGCATGGATGTATGTATAAATGTATGTATTTATATATGTCTGTATGTATGGATATATGAAATTATGTATGTATTAGATCTGAATGTCCAACTATTCTCTCCAATCAGTTATTATAGAACAGACACCACGTTACATGGCGATGTTGTATTGAATGGATATTGATTTAACTAGTTGCGCTAACGGTGATTAAAATTACTTTAATTAAGGTTGCTATCTTGATATAAACATCCATTTTTCAGTGTCATGTATTTATACCACGATTGTAGCCTTGATTAAAGTAATTGTTACCACCGCCCGCGCAACCAATGTTCGTTTAATTATATGTTCGTATATATGGATGTATGTATATACTTCTGCAAGTATGTATTAGGTGTTGCGAACCTAGTAACAAATTAGTTCAGTTGTGACCAGAAGGATAAACCAAAGGCAGCATGAACGGAAAGTATAATCTCATGCACATTCGTTTCGTGCTTACTGGCGACTCATCAGTAGGAGCCGGTATTACGCCCTTTAACCACTATATATTTGGGTGAGGTATGTGGAATAATAGGACGGTACAATCTCCTAGACGAATGTGTGAACCTGCAATAGTGAAGCTAACATCATATAGTCTACGACAATGCGACTTCAACGCTAACTCACACTATGTAATATATATATATATATATATATATATATATATATATATATACTATATATATATATATATATATATATACCGAGTCTGTAAAGGATACTAACATGACGGGTATCAATGTATGTTCACCGAAATTGAGAATTACAACTATTTCTGAACACCTGTTACTCCAGTAAATCCATACACTCTGGCCTTGATCGATATCAGTTATCACATTTCGCGGTAAGCATGGCATCATTGAATTCAATATTTAACAGTTAAATACTGTTTGTTGTGGAGAGCTAATATGTATGCAAGTATGTATAAGGTGTTGCGAACCTAGTGACAAATTAGTTCGGTTGTGACGAGAAGGATAAACAAAAGATAACATGAACGGAAAGTATAATCTCAAGCACATTCGTTTCGTGCTTACTGGCATATATATTAGTTCTCCGCAACAAACAGTATTTAACTGTATATACTTATGTTTGTAAGTATATTTATGAATATAGGCATGTACCTATGTGTGTTTTCTTGTTAGTATGTATTTATATTTGTGTGCATGTACATATTTGTAAATATTTATGTATGGTTTTAACTTCGTTTTATTTGATATGTTATTATTATAGCATGCATTGAGATTATTTATTCCGGACCATATTGGCTTTTTAGGTTGGCATATTGGTGACAAAGAAGATAGACAATGGAATCCTGATTGTTAGAAATAATCGTATCGATTGCGTATTTAGGAAGATTGGCGTAAGAAACAAGGTGCGCAGATTTTGACATGGAAGAATGAATTGAAGTCACTTGCTTCCAAATTGGGTAATATAGGACCCACTCGTCTGCCAGGATGGGGTCCTCGTGCTTATCATAGTTCTTGGTTAGAAACCCTTAGCGAAATGACATCGAATCGAGCTCAGTGGCGATCTTGTTGCAGATGTCTAGTAGAATCATCTTCGTAACCTTCTTTTCTTAGTAGGGTAAAGTTAGCTGCGAGGTTTGGTTTGTTTATGACGAGATACAGTGAAATCCACAAGGAAGCTGTATTGCTGATGTCGCGTTGCCCCAATGCTAACTTGGCCATAATGGTGTTGTGGAGAGGTTTAGTTTGCCTCATTTTTGTGAGTTATTCAGATAAATTTACTTATAGTAGCAAGGTGTTCATTCTCTCTCCCTCTCTTTCTCTAGCTCTATCTCTCTCTCTCGTATATCTCAATAATAATTTGTCTAAATTCATTAATATACTTTTTTCACTCCCTATGGTTACATGGCAGTGAAACATTAGTCACTTTTGACTTTTGTACGGCTTTAAATAAAATAATCTTGTATGATTTACTGGACCAGCAAATGTAAATGGATTGTCTAGTAGGAGCCTTACTGAGATTTTTCCTTTAAAGATCTTCCACATTCTAGCTAGTATACGAATGGAAAGTTTTAATTATCGATCTCGCATCGCAATGATTTATTTTTGTGTCAGTCATATTTGTAGCAATATTTCGGTGGAAATATTATTATCTAGATATTTCATTATCCTAATGCGCAATAAATGTCATTTAAATGCATATAACTCGGTCGTGGAAAATTATGTGCGATTAGTTAAGTTATCCATCATATCCGTAATTGGTGTTTGAACTGGCGGAGATATTACTTGAGGTTTAATTCTGATAGTATTTATTAATTTCTTTGTTTGGACTTTTTTCGTTGTTTGGACTTCATTTGATTCTGACAGTATAAAATGAACTAAAAATAGTTGACGTCTGATGGAGTATAATTAATCTTGATGAAACCAGCATAAAATCAACTAAAAATGGCAATGTTTCCTGACACTAATGGAAAAATAAAACGTTTATAGGAGAATGATTATTTGAATTACTCTGTTCTCTCTTTTAGTCAATCAAACGGAAAACCCTGGTTAGTCATAATTGACAACATACTATAGTTATTTTGCTCAATATGATAAATATTTTAATCACCTTTATTTAATAAACGTTAAAGTGTATTTTCTTCAGTTTTAATTCTTTTGTTAATGCCTTTCGTGATTTTATTTGTGTGTGAAAAGCTACCAATTGGCTTGGTCCTTACAGAAAAGAGAAGAAGAAGAGCTAGTTCGACTTCAGGAAATGCAAAACAAACGCCACCTAAGTGGTGACCGATTGATTCGCGCCGAGGCCAACCAGCATGTAGGATGTCAGCCTAGCTGTAATAAGTTTAAATGCGCTGAGGCCAAAAGAGCAAATTCGATGCGTGAGCCTGTCGACGGTGCTGTAATCAGTCTGATCGCGCAAGAGCCGGAACACAACAGTGATTATGCATTATCTATGCCTGTTTCTATATGCAGCTGTTGTGCGGATGTTGTTGCACACCAGAATTTCGCTTCTATGCCAGCTGATCAAACTGATGGAGGTGCACTGACTGACAGTATGTGATGGAAACTTAATTTATTCTACTTTTTATGTTAGAAATTGGAGTTAATAAGTGAATACAATATCAATATCGTGCTGGTTAGCGATACTTGGGCATAACAATCGAATAATTGTGACATCGATCATGTCTACATTAAATATTTCTTACAGTTTAATCGTCGTTTAAATATGATTTATCCAGTTTTTTTATTTTGCTGAAGTTTTATGATGTCTCCACCCTTATAAAAAGTTATTGAAGTGTTTTTAGGAATGGAGGTCCAGGAATATATGCATGGACCCATTGCCGCGATTTGGATAAAGGGATCTTTCTCTAATAAGTGGAGAATTGCCCTTGTAGTTCTCATGCACAAAAACGTCACATCAACACAACAAGAATCTATCGTGGTATATGTGCATCCTTGAAATTAGTTATCGCTATTATTCTCAAAGAGAGCCACGATAAACTACAGAAGCAAAGCAAGCGAAATCAAACAGAAGTTAAACTGAAAATGGTTTACACTTTCCGGTTTCATATTCTCCGTTGTATTCCCGAGTTGCACCACCATTCTCATGTATGCGTACATGCTTGTGTGTGTGTGTATAACAGGTATGTATGTATGTATGTATGTATGTATGTCTGTATGTCTGTATGTATGTATGTATGTATGTATGTCTGTATGTCTGTATGTATGTATGTATGTATGTATGTATGTATGTATGTATGTATGTATGTATGTATGTATGTATGTATGTATGTATGTATGTATGTATGTATGTATGTATGTATGTATGTATGTATGTATGTATGTATGTATGTATGTATGTATGTATGTATGTATGTATGTATGTATGTATGTATGTATGTATGTATGTATGTATGTATGTATGTATGTATGTATGTATGTATGTATGTATGTATGTATGTATGTATGTATGTATGTATGTATGTATGTATGTATGTATGTATGTATGTATGTATGTATGTATGTATGTATGTATGTATGTATGTATGTATGTATGTATGTATGTATGTATGTATGTATGTATGTATGTATGTATGTATGTATGTATGTATGTATGTATGTATGTATGTATGTATGTATGTATGTATGTATGTATGTATGTATGTATGTATGTATGTATGTATGTATGTATGTATGTATGTATGTATGTATGTATGCATGTATGTATGTATGTATGTATATATGCATGCATGCACAGCCATACGAAAGCCAATAGTAACTAACGTTCCACTGTCATATAATCATAAGAAGAGAAACAAAAAACTGGATAATTTTTATAAATAAAGACAAAAATAGTAGACATGGCAACATCAGCCATACAGTTTATTTGCGGTTTTTAATGTATCACGCCATAAAGAAAGCCAAACCTCGCAGCTAGCTCTGCTCTACTAAGATTCTCCTAGAAATCTTCGACGAGATCGCCACTTAGTTTGGCTTGATGCTATATCGCACAGGGTTTCCAACCAAGAACTATGATGCCCTATTGGACCCCATCCTGTTAGTCGGGTGGGTCCTATAGTATCACGTTTGGATTTAGTTGACTTTAAATGTTTCTGCCATGTAAAAACTTGCCCTTCTGTTTCTTACGCCAATGGTCCTCTACTTGGAAATCGAATTGACAGCATGCGTAAAATGTGACCGATGCAACGTATTTGATGGAGTATTATTTGCTTCTCTAACGAGGAGCACTTTTTGTCAGATCAAAAAATAAATCTTCGGATATCATCGTGGGTTATTTGTTATTGGTAACCATCATGATAAGCTTCTCCAAAAATGATGGCCGAATGTCCGTAAGCGTCTAAAATCGTCAGTTCTAGGGAGCCAAGTCTCAGTAGCATATAATAAAACTGTGCGTACGGACGCATTGTAAACACGACCTTTAAAAAAAATGCGTTTCGCCATAAATGGCGAAGGTTTGATAAAGCTACTCTACCTTTCGCAATTCCCATATATATTGTTTGGTTTGTTTATAGAGCTAATTAAATACCGAAAGACAGAATCACATCAGATAATCTATTCAGAGTGGCCTGAGCAGAATCTCGATTTTCGAACAATAGTACGATATCGTCTGTATAGTAAATATTGACTAATCTACCACCCGGGAGAACTGCATTATGAAAGTGTGGAAGAGTTTTCTTTATAAAAAACTGTTATAGAATTAAATAAAAAGGGGGAAAAGTTGACAGCTTTAACGAATAGCATTATTGGTAGTAAAGTTTTGAGTTTATTTGTTGTAGACTTTAACGCGCGCAAAAGTGTTTGTGTAGAGATTGCGCATAATATTTAAAAATTTAGGGTGCACAAAACCCTTCGATAGAATGTCAAATAGAACGTTGAGATCCACGGAGTCAAATTCACCGTTGAGGTCTAGTAAGGTGGCTATTGAGGTAAGGCGGTTTACTTGTCACTGTTTAAGAACCCGCCTTAATGTAAATATATTATCCATAAAACCTCGTCCAGAGCGGAATCCGGCCTCTTCTCTAGTGTGTGGTTCATTTGAAGCGCTAAGACGAGGTAGGATAACCGAATCACATAACCTAGACATGACTGGAGTCATGCTTATACCATGGTGTTTATCAAAAGAATTACCATTGCATTATTTGTAGGTAGGAATTATTGTCGAATCACTCCAGGCTAGTGGTACGGTCTGCTCATGTGATATTGTGCATAAAAGGTTAGCCAACGCTCCAGAAATAATATCATCTCTCTTAAATAAGCTCGGAAGAAAATAATCGGGGCCTGTGGTTTTGCGAAGTTTAAGAGAAATGATTGCATCCAATGTGTCATAATTTGATGTCTTTTTGAGATTACTATTCCACACTATTGATACAAATATGCTTTCGGGAATCGAAATTGACTTAGTTGCCCAATAAAATTGGTTATTGAAGTGTTCAGTTCACGTGTCAAGACGACTTAATTTATCGGTTAATAAATGGTTGTTACTATTGATTAGAATGCCACTAACTTTTAGTTTTCTCAGAACTATTATGCAGATAAGTTGGAACAAACAGCAGATATTACTTGATGTGAACATTCTTTCCATTTTTTCAGTCATTCTGGTCCAAATGGATTCGACATCGACTTTTAATCTGCACTTAATTCTGCTTCTTACATTTATACGGGTATTATTATGAGCCAATCCAGATGGAATTTGACGTCTTGTTTCGAGTACCACCATAGATTTTACAGAGAACCAATGTTTATTTTTATGGAAGCTACAATGCCACATACAGTAGTACATGCGTTGTGAATAGTGAAACTTATCTTTGTTCAAAGTAAATTAGAATTTTCGCCATTAAGACCAGTTAGATTTGACTTTAGATTATATAGTAATATTTTGGACAGAGAGACGGTTGTTCGAGTTTGTTTACATCTATTTGAGGTTTATTTTTATTTACGTTTCTGGAAAACTTTAGTGCAAATCTACAACGGATAAATGTGTGGTCTGAGATAGCATAAGTGTTACAATACGAATGACGGTCTTATCTACAACAACGCCATCTGTAACTAATTGCTACATGTTTTATTTGAGTCCACCGTTGTCCGGGGGTTTGAGGACGCCATGTGGTGCAAGGTCTTCCAACATGTCTGAAATTTTTGCAACTTAAATATCTATGTTCCACACAGCTATCCAATATTTGCTCACCATTATCTTTGCCGGTCGAGCTTTAAGTGTGTCTTTCATCTAAATGAAATTTCGCTTTATTTAAGCGACCAACTTGAGTATTCATGTGACCCATAATCAAGAAGATGTCCAAACATCTTGCTCTTCTAAGTAAAGAGCTTAGTTCGCAGTAAAAAGCATTCTTGCTTTCTTTTGTGTTGCATTCGGTAGGAGCGTGTGCAGATACAAAAGGAAACGCTGATTAAGTATTATGGCATTGATTTTAATAAATGTATCTAAACGTGTCGCACAAAGTCGGCTATTTACAGAGATCATTCGGTTAAGCAAGCTTCAGCTCATGTACTAAGGACAATACTGGCCGACATGAGAAAACTTCGTGGAACCAGATGGTCGAAGCAAATACCGCAAAGAGATTGATGATGCGTCCAGTTCAGCAATGCACGTCGGGTCCTGTATTCTGGTTTCAGATACGCAATATAGATCAATTTGTTATATATCCAACGTACGTGCAAGAGATTCTTATTGTATAGTTTGTTCTAATCTTTGCACATTAAATGCGCCGACGTTAAATTACAACCTCGGTTTAATGAACTATTTTCCATATTTTTCAATCCAATGTTGGACTCAGCAATATGATCACGAGCCACCATATTCAGAGCATCGATAAGAATATTATTGTTAAATAAAGAAGAGAAGAGAAGAAAATGATGCAGAATCGGAGATGAAGGTGTCAGCGCTAGGCTGATTTCAATTATCCACTCTGCCTAGCTCAGCAGATAAGGCGACCTTCTTATTCTGCGCGATGGTCAATGCAGTATGTAATGGTTATAGTTCGTATCATTAAATCAGGTTTGTGAGCTTGAAGTAAACACTAATCCCATTGTATTTAATTAGTCGTCGAACAATCGCAAAACTATCGTCAGTTGCACGCACTGTCGCGTTTCGACTTTCCAAGATTATCATTAGAGTACGACGGCAAACTGACTAGTGAGGATTAAACCGCATTGCATATATATGGAAAGCAAAATTATACACGCGGCTCTCACTTCTAATAGTCTCGCAAAAGCTGCACTTGAATGGAATTGTCGCCTGTTAAATTTCTTTGAAGTCAGTAACATTAACCGTTTGCAGCTCTAGCAACAGATATATATTGGCAATACATTTAAACAACCATTGATTAAGTGGGTGGCGGTAACAATTCTTTAAATCAAGTTCTCGAGCTTGAAGTAAACACCAATCTTGTTGTATTTAACCAGTCGTCGAATAACAGCAAAACTACCGCCAGTGGCACACACTAACGCATTTCGACCTTCCGTATATCTGTGGCGAAAGCTAGGAACGGTTAATATTCGTCCAGCTCAATGTCTGCGGGACTCCTGGAGGTGAAAGCTGTATAACTAACTTTGCTTTCAATATATTTGCAATGCGGTTTGATTCTCGCTAGATCAGTTTGCCGTCGTACTCTGATAATGATCATAGAAGGTCGAAACGCGTCAGTGCGTGTGACTGACGGTAGTTTTTCTATGTTTCCCGAATACTGATTAAATAAAATTGAATTGGTGTTTAATTTAAGCTAGCAAACTTGATTTAAAGAATTGTTACCATCGCCTTTGTTATCAATGACTTTAATTTTATTACCTTTAAACAGTTAGTATCGTTCCTGGTTATATGTGGACTGTAAAAGACAACTAGATTGCCCATTCCTAGTGAATATGGTTTGTATAGGTTTTTTCCTTATCTTGAACAGTCTGACAACTAAGGATAATAGACACTACCTGCTCAGATATCATTGACCAAAGTTACTTTTAGCAGCCGAAACCTGCTCTTCGCGTCTGTCACGCTTGCTCTCGTTCTGTCATTACACATTTAACACTAAGTGTTACTACGTGGTTAAAACAAAATTGAGGCTTCACATAAAAAGGGACGATGGCGGTATTCCTTTAGACTCGGTATAATTCATGTCATCGTTCCCGAGATAACTAGTTGGTGCCCAACGATCGTCAAGACGGAAATTTCTGTGGCTACAGTGATGTATAATTGGAACAGTTCACAAGGGCAATTGTATTCCGGCAGATCCAGTAGAAGATGGAATTCACGCTTTTCGGATGGATCTACATCTATAGCTATGTATATCTTGTCCTGTGAAAAAGTGACATACCAACAAGATTTAAAATTGTTGTTAAGGCTAGGTATGTGAGCATGATTCAATATTTTAAGATTATTTCTATAAATAAACGTTAGCCGGACTGCGCATCAAAAACATTATGTTTCGTGCGCTAGCATTACCATGGGGCTAATGAAATTCATCAGATACGGTGTAAAGTTATGCTTTTTTAACTAGAATTTTCTGGAGTGATAAATACATTAATTTTCCTATTTAAGCACAATAAATTCGCGTCCTATATCCACAGTAAATTAGTTGATAAGGTGGAGTGAAATTGCTTCTGTAGAATATATAATGTATTTAAAAAATATATAACTGGGTATAAAAGTTTTTAAATAGATGAAAACGAAATATGCCTCAAGAAATTTCGTTGAAATTGACAAAACATCGAACACTTGTTGTTTTAGCGCCACAAAACTGTTAGAAAAATACTAACGGAACTATCAAATATAATAATAATAATAATAATAATAATAATAATAATAATAATAATAATAATAATAATAATAAAAATAAAAATAAAAATAATAATAATAACAATCAAAATTTAAATGCAAAAATGTTCAAGGAGTTATCTATGGAGGGAAGGACCAAGTTCAGATTGAAATCCGTACTTGGTAGAGCGCAAAAAACAATGTAAACTACACATCTACTCGAAACAATTTATGCCAAGTTTTAGGCGAGGCAGCGTCTGCAACGCAGTTTTCTCTCCATTTTAACTGTATCACTTTATTCGAATATTATAGCTTACAGGTAACTGTGTAAGGAAATAAAATTCATAAGATCCTACTGGAAATCCGCTACAAGTTCGTCGATGAGCAAGATCAGATGCCATATAACCATGCTCACTATTCGGAACAGCATCAACACGCAACAGCTTTTCCAGTTACCTTTTCAAATTATTTTCGGTAACCTCGACATGTGGGAAGTTAACAAAATTCAACCAAGGCTTATCATGTTTCGTTAGATGCACACTTTTCTGAGTGGCAATTCAAAAGTTTGTGAACCTGCTTGCAGTAACAATACAACATAATCTATTTCAAGCTCGAAAACTTGATTTAAAGAATTGTTACCAACACCCGCGCATTCAATGATTTAAAAAAAATTGCTTTCTCAAATTTGTTACTCAAAATGAAAGTGGCGAATTTTAGAATACCTCCAAGACATCAAACAGGAAGCAGTTTCCGAAATATACAAACTAAGAACACTGTTGGCGAGATCTCCTTGATACAATGACCTTCTTCTGATAGATAGTCTGCCAACAAAGGATGATAAGCACTATCCGCCAAAATGCCAATAGCCAAAATTTCCTTCAGCAACCGAAACCTGCTATTCGCGTCTGGCACGCTTGCTCTTCGTCCTAACACTTTTTTTGCGTAGTTAGACTAAACATACATGTATGTATGCACGTATGTATGTATGTATGTATGTATGCATGTATGTATGTATGTATATATGTATGTACGTATGTATGTATGTATGTATGTATGTATGTATGTATGTATGTATGTATGTATGTATGTATGTATGTATGTATGTATGTATGTATGTATGTATGTATGTATGTATGTATGTATGTATGTATGTATGTATGTATGTATGTATGTATGTATGTATGTATGTATGTATGTATGTATGTATGTATGTATGTATGTATGTATGTATGTATGTATGTATGTATGTATGTATGTATGTATGTATGTATGTATGTATGTATGTATGTATGTATGTATGTATGTATGTATGTATGTATGCATGCATGTATGTATGTATGTATGTATGTATGTATGTATGTATGTATGTATGTATGTATGTATGTATGTATGTATGTATGTATGTATGTATGTATGTATGTATGTATGTATGTCTGTATGTATGTATGTATGTATGTATGTATGTATGTATGTATGTATGTATGTATGAATGTATGTATATATGTATGTATGCATGTATGTATGTATGCATGTATGTATGGATGGATGAATATATGTATCTATGTATTTATGTATGTATGTGTGTATGTATGTATGCATGTATGTATGTGTGTATGTATGCATGTATGTATGTTTGAAGGTGTTTATGTATGATTGTATGTATGCATGTATGTATGTATGTATGTATGTATGTATTTATATATGTCTGTATGTATGTATGTATGTCGTATGTATATATGTATGCATGTATGCAAGTATGTTTGTATGCACGTATGAATATATGTATTAATTTTTGCATGTTTGAATGCATGTATGTGCGTAAGTATGTTAGTATGAATTTATGTATTTAGCTATATGTGTGTGTATGCGTTAATGTATGTATGTGTGTGTTAATGTATGTATGCATGTACGTGTTGTGCACGTATATAGGTGAATGCTTGTATGTATGTACATATGTGGACATGTATGTGAATTTATGTGTATATATACGTTATGCACGCATGCATGTATGCTTGCGTGTATTCATGCATATATTTATGTATGCTTTTATGTATTTATGTAGCTATGTATGTGTCTATTTGATAGATGTATGTGTGTTTGCATGTATGTATGCGTATGTTTGTATGCATTTATTTATGCATGTTTGTTTTTGTGAATTCACGTACGTAACATTTTGTGTATGTATTTGGTTTTATGTATGCATGTATGCAGGTATGTATATATGTATTAATGTTTAATTGTGTAAATGTATGTATGTACTTAGGTATGTTAGTGTATTTATCTATGTATGTGTGTATGTATGGATGCGTTAATTTATGTATGTATGTATGCATGTATGGTGTTATGCATGTATGTGTTTGTAAGTAGACATGCTTGTATGATTGTATGTATTTTGGGTGTTTGTATGCGCGTGAATGATTGCGTGTATGTATGTATTTAAGTATATAGGTATACGTGCATGTATGAATGTATATATGTAGGCATGTATGTGAATTTGAATGTGTATATGTACGTTATGCACGCATGTATTTATGTTTGTATGTTGCATACATTTATGTATGCTTATTTGTATGTACGTATCTATTTAATTTATGTGCGTAAGTCTGTATGCATGCATGTATTATATATGGATGTGTTTGTTTGCGTGTATACAAGTATGTGTACATGTGTATGTATGTACGTAAACTTTTGTGTATGTATTTATGTATGTATGCATGTGGATATTTATGTATGCATGTCTGTATTTTTTTATATTTATGTATGTATGTAGGTATGTATCTAACTATTTTACATCTATATTTGTATGTCTGTATGCGTGTTTGTATTTATGTATGCATGTAATTCTGTATTAAATTTTGACAATTTTTATATATCCATATATATTTATGGGCAGACAGGTGTTGTTTTTCTTGTCAATTTAACACATTTAAGAATGTTCTATTTCGTTATGTTAGAAGCTAACAGACAGTTGTCCTAATTTGTCTTATTTTTTTTGTTTACGTATAATTATCAAATCAATTAGAGAGAACTATTAACTATTATTTCTAAGAGTTTGTAAATTACGCCGTACCTTTCTATAATATTGTTTTTACTTTTAAAAATTTTAATGCAGATAATTTTCCAGCGAATTTTGATAACGATATCTGTAAGAACGATCGTCTAATTGCCCTTCAATTACATGAGGATCTAATGCGCGAAAATAAAAATGACCGCACATTTGCCTGCAGTGATGATATTGATGATGATAGTGACGCTGAAAGTGACTATGATTCTATTGCTACAACCAGTAGCAATTTTCATCATCAGCATCGTGAAGAACTTAATCGGAATGTCGCAGAGGGGAATAGGATGCATCGGAAAACGAAAGACTCTAAGCAGTCTGAAAAAAAGCTTGAAGCATCGTCAGAAAGTGAACGTGTCGCAAAATCAATGGGTGCTGCTGCTATTTATCAACCAGGCAATTCTCAGCGAAGACGTCCAGTTACTAATAATGTAACAGCAAATGCCCACGGCGTTAACCGAGACATCAATGATGTGCGCTGGAATAATGACAACCGAGCGGGCCACATACCTCGTGGTAGACCACCAATGTCTAGATCAGCTTCGGCACCAACCAAAAAGCATGATGAAGGTTGTGTTCTGCTTTAGAGAGGACTGAACAGTGTTATGAGCTTATGTGATTCGTAGTTTTCCATTTAATAACTGCTGCGGTAAAATTGAACTCATTTTGCTTCTTCGTTTCATGATATGTGCAGCACAACACTATTCTTCAAAATTTTTTATGGCAGCAGAATTTCAAGACAAAGAATTAAGGTGTTTTAAACAAAGCTGTTTATTATTTTCAATAAGATTAGGCCGACAAAACCTCAGTTTTTTTATATTTCCACAGAAGGTGTATGGCTTACAATCTGCTGCTTATGATTATAGTTTCGTTGTTTTCCATATAATTATTTTATCTACATAATTGAAGATATAAAAAGTTTAATTTCTTCTAACTAATTTTGGGATGCTCAGGAAAATATATTTGTAACTTTATGTTTGATATGCGTTACAATTGTTTTAGCAACGATGCATAGCGGGAGTGAAGTAATTCTCTCATATTTTGGTGTTTCAGTGACTGCCTTTGTTAATTGTAAGCATTTTACTCCTAGCTTCATCTTCATATCTTGTATTTTCCATATTTTAGTAATAATAATTGTTAATATTACTTTTATAATTACAATTATTATAAGCATCCCCCGAAGTGGAAATCTATGTTAAGTAGCTGGGTTATCTACCTCGGATACATGGACGATTCCACTTCGATGAAAAACACTATTCGGGTAGATCCCGATTTCAGCATATGTATGTTTGAAAATTGTCATAATTTCATCGTAATTCTAGTCAGTCGCAAACAATTCTAATATCTTATTTACTGTATTAACTATAGTTACTAGCTATTTGTTTTTTGTGTATAAAAATGTAAAAATACAAATTATTTTCAATTATTTGTTATGGTTAAATTGACTATTATTAATTTGAACAAGATTGCGCCCATTTTTGCGGTTTATTTTTGTATTGCATACTTCGTTCAGCTCAGTGGTTTGTTATTCTATCATGACTATGTTTTCTCTGTTCCAAAGTTATGCTTACTAATTTCCTAATCGATCTGTTTTTCAGATGAGATTTTGTGTCTTTCTTCATTCACCATTATTATGCTTGTCGGTTGAAATGTGGATCAATGCATAACATAAACATATTCATCGGGTTGTTTGCTTATTTTTTTATAACTTACTGTATTAATATATGATTCATCTTACTGTCACTTGTCAGCATCAATTCTAATTGACATCAAACAAGCTAGATTTACAGTTTCTGGTGAGATTTGTTTGGATCTCTAAGATATTCGATTTTGGTATAACAAGCATGGAATGCCTGCTTTCTTATTTATGTTTTTATACCAGGTGAGTGGCAAACACAAATACAGTTAATGGAGCTCAAATTTCATTTCTGTGTAAGCGTTGTTTAATGTTTGTTTGTTAATCAGCAGAAAGTTTTCTTTGCACCGAAGATGTCATAATGAAGTAGGCGCTCGCATTTATTAAGTCGCACACTAAAGAGTTTTTAATTTTTCGTTTCATCCATATCCCTTTTGATGCACCATTTCACTGCTACAAAGTCTAAACGTCTAATTGTTTTAGTATTTTGTTATTAATTGATATTTTAGGTGTGGGTTTCATAAAACATATCGTTTTTTATGTTTTGCAAATTACGTTACGTTTCTTTTGGCTATTTAGACATTATTTAATAACTGCTAGCTACGTTCAGTATCTAGTTTACAACCGTCATACTGAATTTATTGTTTCTGCCACACACTACCTTTTGATGAGCTAAGTAAAATCCTAAATTTTTTTTGTCCACCAAAAATTGGCAATCCACCGTTCTTTCATAGTCCACACATAGCCTAATTTAGTTTACGTGTAGTTAGTTGGAGGCATTGAAACGGAAGTTTCTAAATATTGAAACATTTCTTTCTTTATTGAAGATAGTGTTGAAGATTAAACGTATCAGTATATGTGTTTATTCTAAGATAGATAAATCGTTCCTTACGAAATTTTTTTGCTCTTAGTATAAATCTAGCCATTTCGGAAATTCGGCGCCTCAGGCCAATCTCTCTATCAGTTTTCTTGTGGAATCAAAGGATTATACGTGTCGAGAGGAGAGTGTGACCATTGCCTAAGCATATATGTATATACATTAGGTTGCGAGATAAATATCAATAAAGCTTATTCAAGGACAACTTTTTGAGCACTGAATGACCAAATAAATAACGAAACATGATCTTGGGCTTGTCCATCAGTAACGTCTGTCCTTTAAGCACAAAAGACACGTGTCTTTTAGTTGACATCTGTTTGCGATCTACTTCATAAAACGTTTCGGTTCAATTTCTCAGGTGTTCTCTGCTGAAGATGGCTACAAATTTTCCTTTACAATCTCTGAGCTAGACGGTAGCGCTAAACATTAATTTATTTCCTAAAATTAACAAAAATCCAATTTAAAAACATTTGCACAACCGGAAAACTATCTTCAGTTAGACTTCTGACGCCATGGTCGTCTTTAAAGTATGACGGAATACAGGCTAACGTCTTACAACAATATTTACATGCGGCTCACTTTACATTATTTTAGGACACATTGCGCTTGACTACAAAACGTTTGGCTGATGACAGCGAGGAAGTCATGCTGCTGACAGTTCAGCAAATTATGTGTTTGTAACTACCAGTGGTATAAGCTGTCTTTATTTTTAAATTTATTCTATTTAACTGTGATTTAATCCTCGTTAGTTAGTTTTTCGTTGTGCTGTGATGATGACATCGGGTGGTCTAAATGCTGTATTGTTGATGTGACTGGTTTAAATAGGAGATCGACGACTTAAACAACTATCAAATTGTTGGCTACTCTGCATTTCCTGTTTTCCTATATCCTGCATATCTGTTTGTTAAGTTCTATTTGTTTTTAATAATTTTAATCGAATTATTCATAATCATAAACTGACCGTTGAACTGTCCGTATTCAGGGACAGATTCGCGTTAGAAATGGAAGGGCTGGCCTATGCTTAGTGTTTCTGATGCTTCTTTGTATCATTTATGCATGAACTTCTGTATCCAGAGTCTTCTTTAAGTCGAAACTCAAGGCACAATATATGTAGTTAATGAGTTTATTTAGGGCAATTGAATTTTACACTCGGAAATACTTTAGGAATTTGCACTCATTGCAGAATATCATAGCAAAACATTTGTTTTGAAGCCATCTTTTGTTGACATGAATTCCGCGTAACCGTTGGTACTTAATTGTTTACTGTTTACTTTTTATTTTGATAATTTCTATCCGGCTAGTCGTCTGACATTACTTCTTCAATGTTTATTATTTTGAGACAATTATTGCATTTTGTAAACTTATCGAGTAACTTTTGGCACTTGGGAATCTACGACCAAATTATCGAAAATATTCCGCCGTTCGTGGAAGAACTAGGATATTGAAGTCGTTGATGCACTTGATGAAGCAGCGCTATTCGCTACTTCATATAATGTAACGAAGCTATTCGTTTGAACATTTTGGATCGTCCGGGTCTTAGCTGATTTTACATGAAACTATCAATTTTATAGCAGTATGTGAATCTTTAATTCCCTTGGAACTGTTTTACCGCCTGTTGTAGTGAACATTATCAGAATGGCGAGAACCTGACTGCGTACTCTCAAATTTCAGTGCATTGTTCGATTAAATTCCACATGTATTTTTTACCGTTTATACTTTACCTATTAAGATATAACAGGATTATCTAAATTGTCAGTTATTTTGCACATAACTTATTATCTGGTCGACCGTAGTCCTCTGAAACTTATGCATGTAAAGTTTATTTCAAACTCGTGCAAATTTACACGCGCAGTAAAACCAGATCTACGGTAAAACATCTTTCTTTCTTAGCGCTATATGTAGGCCATTGTCGTCTATAGCCGTAAGTATTATCATTTTCGAATGATATATATATATATATATATATATATATATATATATATATATATGAGTTTAGTAGAGTCATACAATATTTTTTGCTTTTAATTAGCAAAAAATTGTCGCCTGGTAATCGATATTTGTTGGTTTATCAATTTTCGAACCTGTTGCAATTTCTGGTTGCCATGATTTCCAATAAATCGTTTTGTAACGTAGCTTTTCTTTACACACAAGGCATGAATTGTCATGCATCATATGCATTTAAGATTAACATCTGAAGACCTTTTTTGAGATCAACCATAGCGCCAATTTTTCCGTACAGAAAGTGCCTATCTTCAATACTTATGCTCTTTTGTAGTGTCTCTTAAAATTTCTTTGAACATATTTATTTCCTTAGTGAATTTAACTGTGTTAAATGCTTAACATTATACATTTTTTGTATAGGTTTTGTGCGATCATAAACTCGTCTAGTAGTTCAGCCCATTTAGTACTTGGACGATAAAAAGTGGTCTCTAAAATTTCTTGGAATATTTGTGTACGTTATCTGTATGGTTCCAGGTGTTTCTTATGTCGAAGCCTTAGAATTCCTGTCTAAATTTTATTTTTGGAAAATGTTTTAAATAAAATATTGCAGCTTAAACTAATTGAGCCTCTTTTTGGAATCTAACACAATAACACAGTAGAGCAATTTTCTTGTTGGAAATTGAAAATTAGTTGAACTGAAGAAGGTTCCATCGGTCAGAATCGAAATATTTTCCGACAAATGAGCAGTACCGCACGATCACAGATTTGTTTATAAAGTGTATGTATATAATCACATTTATTATACATTTATTAATAAGCATAATTTATAGGATTAACGGGCTGGTTTCGTTAGTTTTACTTTCGACTCTCTAATTGTCACAGCGATTTGTTACGAAAAATCTACGGTAATGGTTAGATGAACGAAAATGACATTAAAGAATCCAGAATAATTCCTGTAGATAGTGGTAGAACTGATGGTTGCTAATAAATATTATTTCATTGCGCAATTTTGTCATTTCTCATCTTATTATCGGGGAATATATATGGCACAATATATATATATATATATATATATATATATATATATATATATATATATATATATATATATATATGTTAATTGTTAATTTGTTTTGATTATTGGTAAACTGCTCCATTATTTAGAGTTTATTGAATTTATTTGCATGTATCCATTTAGTCAGTGCAATTTCTGAACTGTTTATACCTAGGTGGACTTTATTTATATTTAACACTCTAGGTTTACTCATAAATGTTTTCTGTCGTTTTCTTCGGCTTAAAGCAAACTGAATATTGTCATAGGATTTCATCGATACATAGTGTTTTGATTTTCATGCTTGATTCTTTCAACTTTTCGTTAACTTTCACAAACGGAAAATTTGTAATGTTTACCGAGGTATTTGCTGCAATGAACAAATTATGGCTAAATGATGCTTCATTTGTGATATTTCTCTCTTATTTTAGACATTATACAAAGTCATGTTATGTACACGAATACATTGAAATATGTTTGGAATTTAGTAAATGTCATCTTCATCACATATTTCAAACGCGCTCACTGCATTGGCCGTTAAATATAATTATGTTACATTTGTATTTTTCTATTCAGTCTTCAGAGTAATATGTATATCTTTAACTATTAATATTTAGCCAGAACCTGGACCATTTGTTGTTTCTAGCATTCAGTTAAGTTAAAATCAACTGCTATCCAGTTTCCTTAGAAAGGCTTTACGAAAACTAGTTTTATAGTTTCCAGAGTTATTCTGCAATTGCAGAGTAGACTATGTGATAGCAGAATTAGCGACAGTTTCTGCCCGATTTGAACTAATTAAAGGTTGTACATAAAGTTAATCTTCCTTCTGGTCAAATTATGGATAAATGTGATGCATAGTGATCTGATGTTTGTGGCTTGCACCCTATTTACAAGAATTAAGCTAGTTTTCTCTTTATTACAATTTTGCCGTTTACTCTGCATATGTAAACAAATTTGCGTTAATTAGAAATTTTAACTATAATCTGGCCTATGTTAGCGTATGAAGCACCGAAGAAATACTCGTTCCATACAAATGTTTTCGGTCTTTTTAGCGTCGTAGGCCAATCGGACTTGAATCAACAGTAGAATCACACAGACTGCTTAAGGTTTGATTATATTCTGTATAATATTAATTGTTTATTGTTAATTTGTTTGCTTATATATAATATGTGCAAAGCAGTGCGTTTGTGTGTAAATTAATGCTTCTATTTTTACTTTTATTAGATATTTTACTTCGTTTATTTTTAATAGATAAAGTTGCGATATAAATGTGTGACTTTGTAAATTATTTACTTAAATCAAGGTTGCGATCTTGATATAAACTACTGTCTCATTATGTACATACATTTATCAATATAAACTAATCATTGTAAAGTGTAGAAAAAGCAGGTCATTCAGTTGATCGGTTGCGTCCTTATTGGATACTCTTCACTTAATTTTCAGTATCTTGCAAGGACGGAGCTCGAACCTGAGCACGTTTGCTTCAAAATCTGTTTCTACATTACACGGTGCTTAGTTTATACTGTATAAGGTATACAATTAATGAGAGGTATTTATATCAAAATAACAACCGTGATTTAAATAATATTTATCAACCTGAGCACGTCTGCTTCAAAATATGTTTCTACATTACACGGTGCTTAGTTTATACTGTATAAGGTATACAATTAATGAGAGGTATTTATATCAAAATAACAACCGTGATTTAAATAATATTTATCAACTCCAGCGAAATCGTAGTTCATTCAACTAGTTTAAAGTTTGTGTTTAGTATCATACACATTCAGTTTTATTGGTAAATTGGTCTGTTTGTGCTTTGGTTTGTTTTCACTTGTGAATCTATATATATATATATATATATATATATATATATATGTATATATATATATATATTTGTGTGTGTTTCATCCTTGCATGAAAGAATGTGAGTCGAATTTACTCATTTATATTTCGGATTCAAGCGGCGCCTGAAATCGTGGTGCCCTTCTATCTCGTAATTGTAGTTTGATCGAGCTTTATTTATTGTGCAATGATGTACACATGTGCCACTAATTAATGCCTAAATCTGTGGCTATTTAAAAGTCAAGCAGTTTTTTTCATCAACTTTGTCTTAAATGATTCCGTTGTTTTTTCCTACATATTAATATATCTATTGAAATTAGTATGTATAAACTCGAATTAAATTATTTCGTTTTTACTAATGTTCAAGGGTCAATTGAAATTTGTGATATTGCTAGACAAACTGATTTGATTTGTGTACATTCCTATCATTTGTCCCAAATAATCCATTTCACAGAGAAAATCCGCGAAGTAAAAATAGCCATTGATATTCTTTTCTTCAAAGCATACTAATTGCTATTTGTGATATGAATATGCATAAGGGTTTCATTTTTTCTTCACTTGATTTTTAGCATATATATATATATATATATATATATATATATATATATATATATATATATTCATATATATTAACGCCTTACCTAAAGTAGAAACTCATTTTAATATTTAAAACTTGGTGTGAAAATGCTGTCAGCAGTCATACTTAAACTGGAAGACATATTGTATTCAGATAATTTTTAAATCATACGGATTTATATCTTGACTTTTGTGTAAAATGATAAATTGTGATGTAATTTTAAATACGTTTTCTCATGGGATATTTATATTTGTTCAACAATACTATTTATTTAGTTTATTCTGCTTAACGCAAAGTTTCGTCAGCCTAAATTTATAAAACTGTAGATATTCTTTGATATATTGTGCACTCTTTCAGATTGTACTGTTATTGTAGAATAATAAAGATTCTCATTTATTTATTTTATATTTTTAGACATTTTTACTCATGTTTGTATTAATGTGTTATGCTCGTGTACTTGACTGGTTTAGGTTGTTTTAGTTTACGGAGTTCCGATTACCATCTGAAAAATAAAAATTCTTCACCTGATGACTGCTTCGCCATGGCAATAGACATGTGACTATCTATTTTGATTCGGATTTGACCGCATTTTTCTTGTGCGGGACAATTGTTAGCACTCATAGGTCGGCAAAATCTTGAACCTTTTATCTTTTCAGATGATGTAATTTTTGGCCTCAGTTGATGGGTTTCGTCCCTTCTCCTTTAAGCCTTCAATTAGCTGATTTTCTGAAAGCGCTTTAGGATCAAGATCCGCCATTGATCTTTTACCTATATTTCGAGACGTTATTTCCAGTCTCATCTTCAGGGTTCACACAATACGCACAGGAGTAAAACACAAC
>JAQBSW010006375.1:0-49123 GCA_029291075.1 Eudiplozoon nipponicum | reverse complement strand
TCACTCTCTTTCCATTTAGGTAACTTGTTGCACTATATTTGAACTAATTTGTTACTACGTGCGCAATACCTCATACACCATTTTATACATTAGAGTTCCCGGTTTTAAATAAAATACAGTATTTGACAGTCAAGGTTTTTGTTTTATCAGTTTTGAATTTTGATTGCCGTGACATAGTAACAGTACAGTTATAACAAAAAAGAGGTTCGATACTTTCTCTCCCCTACAACATTCTGCGCACGAGATGAGATTATATATATGGGAATTTGAGATAACTGAGAATTATACTGAGGAAGGAATTGATCTGCTAATTACAAATAGTTTATATATATATATATATATATATATATATATATATATATATATATATATATATATATATAGTATAAGAGAGTGATTAGTATTCACAGAAATAAATAGCCTTTATCCCACTTTGTTATTTGTGTTTTCCTAATTATAAGGAAAATATATATATATATATTTAACATAATGTCCATACTGGCTTTTTAATATTACACAGTATATTTCTAATTAAGGGAAGAAATGTGTTCTTTCTTCCTAATTAGAAATATATATCTCTCTATATATATATATATATATATATATATATATATATATATATATATATATATATAGGTGAATTTAGATTGTTGGGTGAGGGCATTCATGTGCTCTATACATATGCATATATTGAGTTTAGTTACTGAGACAAATTCTATGTTTAAAACAAAAATAAAAATATAAATAGAACGGTTTCGGAACGAGGTTACCACATTTGCTTAAATCTGCTATTGTGAGTATTGTGCTGTTTATATATGTGGCAATTGGGCCTGAAGATGGAACAGGGATTTCAATTCCGAAACTTAGCCAGTAAACAAAGATGTGATAGAATGGCTTAGTTTTGATACCTTTAACAAGATAAGATTTATCGGATATTACTTGTGCGTAGTAGTTCAGTCGTTTTTGTTATTTTTTGTTCCACGTCAGGTCTTCGATTTTTGTTTTCCTCGTCTATGTCGTTGTATTCGTAGGTTTATTTATGTTTCACATTAGACTTAAATCTCATTCTCACCTACATTATAGCGTTCAAGGTTGTCAATTGATCTACTGCATTTGAGGTTGTATTTTGTTAATTAAATTATTATGAAAGTACGTTAGATCATAATAAGTATCATTTGAAATTTTGAACTGCTGGTGCTTAGAAGTTATTTGTGGTGGGCTTTTGCCTCACCTGGAACTCCATAAATTCATTGCTTTTTGATATTTAAATTCAACTTCGTCTAGTATTTCTGTAGCGCGACATTCGACCCTCATTTTAGCATTGAAACATAGTGGGCCGACGAGCTATTTTCCATCTCCATAACAATATATTGAAACTAGTATTACCTCTGTGTTACCTTTGTAAAGTATCATTGAGGAAAGTATGATGAGTGAACTCATGCTAACAATTAATGGACGGGTCACGTTTAAACGCTCATCTAAAATTGAGTGGAGCGGAGAAATTATGCTGATCAAAGTTGAGTGACTTCATTTGATTCACTGGATTTCACTAGAATGATGCTCTTATTAATAGGAGCTTTTCTGTGGTGATGCTTTAAGCCTGAAATCAAAATTAGCATTATCTATATTATTCTGTTTT
Organism: Eudiplozoon nipponicum; assembly: GCA_029291075.1. NCBI lineage: Eukaryota > Metazoa > Platyhelminthes > Monogenea > Mazocraeidea > Diplozoidae > Eudiplozoon > Eudiplozoon nipponicum. The sequence goes on along the minus strand of JAQBSW010006375.1, from coordinate 47,484 downwards.
GAAATTTGATATCAGCAAGAATCTGGGAGATCAGACTATTTAACCAAGCTAGCACTTAACATTTGTAGAATTCGTGTGCTAAAATTGTCTTTTAAGTGATACGTTTTTCCATGATAGTCGGAATCTAGATCAGTTCCTTTGCAATATTCATCTGGAATCAGTGAACTTTCTCATTCTGCATGAACAGAAAAGCTCAACAATTATTTTAAAGGACCGTCAGTTAATTAACTTTACAGATAAACATTTTCCCAATTCTTTCTTTCGTAATTTGTTCAACGGTGATGTTTTTCATTTTTTATGTTAACAGCTAAATATTAATGAAATCGAAGTACTCTAATATTCTAGTATATATTAGGTGTTGCGAACCTTATAACAAATTAGTTCAGTTGTGAAAGATAAACCAAGGACAGCATGAACAGAAGGTATAATCTCATGCGCATTCGATTCGTGCTTACTGGCGACTCTTAGCAGTAGGAGCCGGTATTACGCCCTTTAACCACTATATATTTGAGTGAAGAATGTGGGATAATAGGACGGTAAAATCTCCTAGATGAATGCCGCAAAGTGGCCCGCAATCCACGACAATGAGAATAACGCTAACTTCACTATAATAGTATAGAATGTTCGTAATATACTTACACTATGGCTATTGTGTTAGTAACCGATACAAACATTATTGCACCGAAAAGGTACATGGTACTAACACTATGGTTTCCGAGTCGGTACATGGTACCAACATGATGCATATCATTGTATGCTATATTTAACCGAAATTGAGAATTACAACAATTTCTGAACACCTGTTACTCCAGTAAATCCATACACTCTGGCCGTTATCACATTTCGCGGTAAACATGACATTCAATTCAATATATAACAGTTAAATACTGTTTGTTGCGGAGAAATATAGTGTTAGTACCATGTACCTTTTCGGTACAATAATGTTGGTATCGATTACTAACACAATAGCCATAGTGTTAGTATCCTTTACAGACTCGGTATATATATTATATAGTTTGAGTTAGCGTTGAAGTCGCATTGTCGTATACTATATGATGTTAGCTTCACTATTTCAGGTTTACACATTCGTCTAGGAGTTTGTACCGTCCTGTTATTCCACATTCTTCTACCAAATATATAGTGGTTAAAGGGCGTAATACCGGCTCCTACTGATGAGTCGCCAGTAAGCACGAAACGAATGTGCATGATATTATACTTTCCGTTCATGCTGCCTTTGGTTTATCCTTCTGGTCACTACTGAACTAATTTGTTGCTAGGTTTGCAACAACTAATACATACTTGCATATATATTAGTTCTCCGCAACAAATAATATTTAACTCTAATATTTTGTCCGATTATAAATTTAACATAATTTAGGAAGCCTTTCATTCACACAGGACGGAAATATCGAAGCTGGTAGTGAGCTCTATTTATTAACTGAACCATGGTATAATGTATAGAAGATTAGTTGAGAAAAACTCGGATAATCCATATGAACGAACGGTTTGGTAGTGAAAGTAAATACTCTTGAACCAATAATACGGTGTCTCGAAATTTTTAGCTAACTACTACATTAGTCTGTCTTGACTTTGTTCATTAATAATGTAGAATTAAAATGTATTTATTAGGAAGAAAATACACGAGCTCATGTAAATCAAGCTTTCGGGCTTGACGTAGGCATCTACTTTATTTGGTTTTACCAGTCGATCAACATAGCTAGACTGTTGTCGAACGCACGTACTGACGCATTTAGACCTATTTTCATTATCAGAGTATGACAAAAAAAGCTGGCTAAAGAGGGTGAAACCGAACTGCGTGCCTCAAGTATGAGAAATGATATATTCTGCTCTCACCACAAGAAGTAGCGCATCCGAACATTTTGGTTGAGCCATTGCTAAGGTAAATTCGTAATCTATACGTCAGATCTAACTAGCAAAAACGAAACTAACCCTAGTTAACCATCAGTAACAATTAGAATGGTAAACACCCTCATAGCAATTAACACGCTTGATATGATCATAACAAACATAACCATAATTTAATTTAAGTTGGCCGATAGCATAAACATCAATCCAATTTCTTACGCAGTTGCATAGCATAGCAGAACTACTTCAATTACATTTATTGACGCGTTTAAAACTCCTTTGGTCATTATTAGACTAGGATGGATATCTAAATGACACGAATAAGACTACATAAAGACATAAAATATTACAAAAAACTGATCTCAGATATACTGTATCCCATTGGACCGTCCACTGCTCAACTTCTATGCAACTGGCAGTAGTTTAGCCGTTGACAGACGGGTCAATAAAATGGGATTTTTGTTTTCCTAAAGTTTACAAACTTGATTTAAATAGCTTTTAACATCACTCGCACAATCAATGATTTCTTCTTTGTACAACTTATATAAGCGTTGCTAAATCTGTATGCTTATCCATTATATCCAATTGATGTTCACTTTGACATTCTTGTCATAACCATTAAAAAATGTCGATTCGGATGACTGGGTAAAGGTATCAGGAAAGTCCGTTAACGCATAATTCTTCTTAGGATAGCGAAATCTATCTAATGAATTACTGAACCTTCTTAAGGGCTCAGCCAGTACTCTTTTAGTCGAACAAAGCTATAGTTTATTTGATTCTATCTCACCAAGCACTCATTGTCCAATAGAATGACGAATGGCAAAGGTATGCGAGAAAATTGTGCCCAACAAAGTTCAGCTTTAAGTCTTGCATAGGTATTCCTTATGGTCAAAGGCTTTTAACGAGTCCACTGTTTTTTATTTACCTTTCACTCTGTGTGGTTATTTCGCCTGTAGTTTAATATTAACTAGTGAAATGTGTTTATTTGTCGAATTTTTAGGATTTTTACCATTTTTGTTTTATTTAAATCTTATTCCAGTAATTTTTGCAAAATGCTAACCTATCTGCTAATATTCAGGATTATTTATCCTTTTTGTTGTTCATAGTAGTAAAAACTTGATATTTTCATGTTTTGAACGGTATTCTTTCCATTTTTATGTGCTTCGGTGTCCTTACACTTGCAACTAGGCCATCCAAATTCTAGGCGGAATGGGCTATGTGACGAGTATGCCAGCTGAACGACACTACCGGGACGCCAGAATCACCGAGATCTACGAGGGTACAAGCGAGATCCAACGCATCGTAATTGCCACAAATCTATTCAAAGAGCATCAACTCAAAGTGTAATGCGAATTGATCGTTTGTGTATGCATTTCCGTGTGCGTTTGTATGTTGTGTACATTTTTTGCTAATTTTACCTACCAAGAAATTGTTCTAATCTAGAAGCGAAGTTCAAGATCGCGTCTCTGATGGACAACCTGGAAATTTGTTTTCAATTATATGGGTCGATCGTGGTGCTTTAACGGACAAATATTTCTGATCCAATCTCATTTAAATTCACTAGCATATTTATAAAGTAATGTTGGAGAATGATAAAAAATGCTTTGGAGTGAGTGATCCTGAATACTCTTGAAAAATGTTAATATAGTTGAAACAATTTCCAATATTTTGAAATGTACCATGTTTTTGTTTTTCTCTTTTAAATTACTCTATCAATGTATGCTCATACAAAAATACTGCTTTTAGTACGAAAGCTATTTCAGGTGCTTAATATAAAGCCATATTGGATTTTATTTTTTATTTTGTTTTTTTTAAATTTCTTGAATTGAATGTTTATATTTTTAATACTATTGATGATTTTACTGGGTACGCTTTGCCCAAAACTTATGTTTTTTTCCATTTTCCAATTACATAATCGAAAAGAACAATAAAATATCGTTTAAATACTCAAATTGATTAAAATGAACGAACTAAATTCGTGTAGAATTCTGAGCGAAACATTATCAATCATTTCATAAAGGAAAGTCTTCTGTGGATGCAGTGTGTTAGTTAGATACCTTTGGCATGTCTTTTGCACTGGTTTTTATCTTATAAATGGCCAACTAACTAGGCCTCGCTAGCCTTTTGGTGTTCAAATGGCCTTTGGTAAGCAAGACTTCGCATGAACAGCCAAGCACGTTAGATTCACACAAAACTCCACCTGCAACTGACTTTACAAAATTACCTTATATTTAACATCCGGGAATCCTTTTCCCGTCTGCAATTTGATGATATAATAAATTTTCCGAGTTTGGCTTCCGATATATTCCAGGACTTCAAAGCTGATCTGCATTTCAAGTTGTTTCCACTGCCCAGGAGGCCTGCGAGGCCCACCTTGTTATTTACTTCCAGTAAACAAATATGCATGTAGTACACACAGTGCGAGATACTATTAGGCAAAAATGAAAATTAAAGGCAGCACGATATTGACAAGTACCGGACTGTATTAATGCAAACCGACTTGATTCAGGTATTTTTCCGATACACTTGATGATTTGTGCGCTATTACGGAAATCAATTTTGTGATAAAGACTCCTTTTAATAAATCATTTATTTGATGTACATTTTCTACAATGCTGGAAGATTTTAATAAAGTAATATTTTATCTAGCGGTGTTGATAATTTGTAGTGTACGACTCTACCAGATGTATTGCTACTGTTTAAAATCTATTTAATTTTTAGTTATATATGAAATTACTACGTAGTAAAAATATTGTCCATGAACCTAAATATCTCAAATCTGTCGATGAATCCTTGAACACAGTTTCTGCGTTTAAGTTTTGGCCAGGTGTTATTGCCTTAAACGATTTGTGGAATTAACTTGAAATTATTTATGCCTTCTAATATTTATAGTTAATTCTATCAAGTGGAAAGAAATGCGTTATTTCAACAATAATTGATTGCGGTTATGATAAAATTAATCATTAGCTAGCACATCCTATTAATTCGTCGAATCATCATCCGTTAACTTCGACGTACATCATCATCAGAATGATGGCAAATCGATCATCGAGGATTAAAACCGTACGAATATATATAGATCAATTAGATATTCTCACCTAAAGTAGTTCGTATACATTGGAATCCTGACTGGAATGCTATTGCAATTCAATCGCGCAATCAATTATTATTAAATTGTATTGCCTATATATGTATGTGGCGAAAGCTACAATCTGTTAATGTTCGTGACTGCATAGAAATTGTGCAGCCGACATTTCCAGTCAAGTTCAATGTATGCGAGACTGCTAGAGGTGAGAGCCGCAATCTAAATTTGATTTCCATATATTCAATGCGGTTTGATCCTCGAAAGTCAGTTTGCCGTCGTACTCTGATGATGATCAATGGAAGGTCGAAACGCGTCAGTGCGTTGCGGCTGGCAGTAGTTTTGTTATGTTGTTCGACGACTGGTTAAATACAATGGGATTGGTGCTTACTTCAAGCTCGCAAACTTGATTTAAATAAATGCGTTACATGCTTCATTCATTTATTTCTCCCAATTACGTATGAATAAGAATTTTTATGTCAAAAGGCAAACATATACCTACATAAATTACCAAGCTCGATGGGTTATCGTAGTGCCAAATACAATGTAACAGAATTTAATAGGGTTTTCCATTAAACTGCTGCCAATAGATACTCACAGATTTCGATCAAGCCATTGTCTCTTGTTTACTGAGGCTACGTTTTGGTGGCCTCAAGTAATCTATATTGTGAATAATAGAGCTAGGCCGCGAGATTTAAGTTCTACAGTTTTGCAGCTTCAACCATCCATCGAGAGGCCTCGATTTCTGGGCGTGTAGAATGAAAATGGACTTTTTAAATATTGTTGTAGAAAATGCAAACGAAATTTCTTAGCTCAAGATGAGGGGATTCGCATATCAAAGCGCAGCTTCATAGAACTGATCATATTCGAAACTTTTCTTTTGATTAATGCATTCTGAAATTTATCTGACGCTGCTCCTAACCAAACTGAGAGACCACTTCAAATTACAAAATAACATTCATTTACCCCCCCCCCATGGCTTGGCATAGTCGAGGATCAAAAATATCCTTAAAATGAAAAATGAACATGCGAAATTCAGTAGTAGAAAGGCCAATAAATCTGTTAATCTTGGAAGAAGCTGAATCGTCTAACGTGACCAAGAATCTCAAGAAGATGAATAAGTTGACACTGCTAGCAAGGTGATATTCAGAACGATTCTACAGCTCGATTCAAAATTTGTCATCGCGACCATTCTTGAGGCAATAAGATTTATACCGTATTGCAAGGGCAACTTCTGTGCGGATTTGTAGGCTCCCTCATGTTAGTCTTTGCACAAAAACAATAACACGGTCTGTATATTCGAGACATCAGACCAACAACAATCACCGATCTCAACTCCGGAGAGTGTTAGAGACACATCAGCGAAAACTGACGATTGCATAATTTTTCAAATTTGGAACATGGTATCTATCAAACGCGGAAGGTAATGGCAAGCGTTTGAAAGAATCCCGACCTCTACGAGCACAGACTCCTGAGTTTTCGTAATAAACTTCACTCAGTCGAACATTTATGGTGGTGACGCAACCATCAAGTATTACTTGCCAAAACCTCTCGTTCCACTCTAGTCGAAAGAAGTTGAGGAAGTATTAAAAAAACAAGAGACTGCTGAGACCAGTGAACCAACTCGAGAGTGTGATTTAGTGCATGCATTCCCGATCGTAACCCCATCTTAATTAACATTTTCGCTCATAACTTTCTTCAATAATACTTTGATGATAATAGCGGTAGCCTCCTCCGATGCAGCATAGAGCAGGCGAACACTCCGATATTTGACTAAAGTGTTAGCGTCATATTTTTTGTGTGAGGGAAACACGACGGCACTCTTTCACGCAGTTGAAACGGATTCCTGCATCGTGCAAGTTTTTTTGAATCCTCACAGTTAATTCATAAGCACTGATATCGAGTCCAGCTGCTTGGCGGACACTCCTTAGATTGCAAGTATGCCATGTCATTAAACACAGGAGATTCGGTATTGATCTCCTATAAATAGACAGTTGTCACTTTGTCGGCGATAGTTCAATGGAAATTACCGTCCTATTTTCCCACATTCCTCATCCGAATATATAGTGGGTAAAGCGCGTAAAACCAGCTCATACTGATGAGTCGACAGAAAGTAAGATTATACTTTCTGTTCATGCTGTCTTTAATTTATTCTACTGCTCATATTTGAACTAATTTGTTACTAGTTGCGCAACATCTAATACAGAATGGCATACATATTATTTATCCGCAACAAACAATATCTAATTATTTCCGATAGCTGGTAGATTGAGGATATTTATTCACACAGAAGTACATCCACACACACACTTAAGCCAACACTGAACTATCTCAAATCTACTCGTACGTTTGCTGAAAATAAGTATCAATAAAGCTCAAAATCAGACCGGTACTTTATTAAACAATAATTGATTGCGTGAGTGGTGGTAACAATTCTTTAAATCAAGTTTGCGAGCTTGAAGTAAGCACCAATCCCATTGTATTTAACCCGTCGTCGAACGACAACAAAACTACCGCCAACCGCAACGCACTGACGCGTTTCGGACCTCCATGATCATCATCAGAGTACAACGGCAAACTGACTAACGAGGATCAAACCGCATTGCATATATATGGAAAGCAAAATTGGATATGCAGCTCTCACCTCGTTGTAGTCTCGCATACATTGTACGTGACTGGAAATGTCGGCTGCACAATTTCTTCGCAGTCATGAACATTTGCTGGTTGGTACTTTATTATTTAGATAGAAAAACAAAAAAATATAACTTAAGTAATATATTAATGTTGATTGGCTTTTTTCGAAATAAATTGGCCAGTTTATCAACAATAAATTTGCTTTTAATTATACGTTAGTGCTTTCTCACAAAAATAAAATAAATATATGCGAAAATTTAGTTGGGAACACTGTTTGAGTTAATCAGTTAATCCATCATCTTATTGATGCATCCTTTCTGTATCAATTCAGAACCAGTAAAGTCAACCAGGAAACCACTAAGAGTATGACACAGAACGTTCCGATCCGGAATTAAGGAGGTTATATGCTCAGGTTCATCCTTTCTTATTTTATTCTAATCTTATTTATACAAATATAGCTTACAAGGATAGTGGTGATATGCTGTTTCCGGCGAGGTACTTTCTTCTATCGGCTTGCAATCTGAGTTCACTTAAACACGATATAAAGAAGCCTTCCACTTTACACTTCATACTTCTTTCATATTCACAATCTGCTTTGCACCATCCACGTAGCCCTTAGACGCTAACGTTAGAAATTTCCTCTTCACTTAAAGTGCCTATTATGGCCCACAGATTATGATCTATCCTTAGCCCTGCCATTGGTTTGGCACTTACTGTTCATTAATTGGCATCGTAGACATCGGACCTCTTTTTGCAATGCCAGAAGAGCTGTATTTTCTCTGAGTTGCTGCATCATGTTTGAGTCTGCAGTCACTGCGTATACCTGAGTGTTTGCAATTTATGTACGCCTTCGAGCCACCGGTATTTACCTAGCCAATTTGGGTTCATAGTCTGAATGACCTCTAATAGGATTTATACCTTGACTGATCTACCTGCTGCAAAAGTTAAATTAATCACTACCTTTAAATTATTCATCATGGGAGCCTTGGTGTACATGCGTTCGTAAAAGTTTTGAGACTGACGTTCCGCATTTACCAGGCGTAAATGCACATACCTGCGCTGTCCTTCTAGGTTGATTTCTCCATTGGAATTCAGCCATTAATGACTCTAAGTCGTTAGATAGAGGTTCTACCACTACCTTGTCCCTGAAGCCGAAAATATTGGTCCTAAATTGCACTGACAATGCCATCAATGCTGTAACAAACTGATCAGCCGATTCAACGATACTTTGGTTTCTAAACTTCATTTGAGCGTCTCACCTCTAATCTAAACCATTTTCAGTTCTGTGAAGGGCTGGACTGGCAAAAATTTAACTGGCTTGGTCGCCAACTTTTAGAAAGGCTCCTAACCTATATCCAAATGTTAGCCTCATTGACGCCAATTTCGGGTTTGTCTTATTCTTGTAGTACGCTTTAGTGCAATCATTTTGTAAACTAGAGTCTGATTAGCTAGCCTTATCATCAAAATTTATTTGACTAAGTCCTGATACAAATCCAGTTAGACTCTTTATATACTTAGATTTAGAATAAACGTCCATGGAAATCTCAGTCGTATTTAATTAACTATATAATATGGAAATTGGATATATAGGCTACAATCAACTATGCACCTAATGTGTTTGATATCGAAAAAGATTTAACATAACCACATGGCATTATACGATATTGTGAACGTGAAGCTCGAGGTTACAGAAGTTAAAAAAACAATGCAAAATGTTAACTAAACTCAACCAGAGTGAGCCCACGCACGTCAGGACAAAATACATAAGCCGAAACCGAACATGTAGGGACAACAGAATTGCACGAAAGGAATTAAACAAGAAGGTACATAAATTACTATAATATTATATACTTTACAAATATTTTTCTTTCAAGGCGTCAACAGTGGTTTAAGTTTCTAAATAAATTGCGAATTTATTTTTATTGGAGGAAATTCTTCCTCAATATTGTATACAATGTAAAAACATGGCGACACATGGTTAACATCAAGAATGATACTGTAACTGTCAATAAGCACGGTTAATGTAATAATAATTTTCTAGCAATGTAAACATAATATATTAAATGAAATGATACCTTAATCGTCGGACGAAAATGAGAAAAAATAGAATCACGCTACATGCAAAAGGACATGAGGAATATTTTCGAAGCAACAACGTTCGGAACGTCGCGCCGTGACATACATATATCAAAAATGTGTATTTCAATTCTACACCAAAACCTCCATCATTAAAAATGTATTAATACTGAATTTAATCGACGATGATAAATGTTTAATAAATAATCAAGTAGGCTAATAAAACTGATAGGAGCTGTGCTATATTTATTTTAATATGACTATAAATAAGAAAATAGTGGCTGAAGAAGACCAGAGCTATCTGTATATATAGCAAAGGGAATAACTGGTGCATTTGCTGTATAAATGGAGTTTGCTTATACTATGAAATGATACTGGTCACAAATTTTTATGCTATACAAAGCAATACCTCTAAGAAACTGGCTATATCACATAAAGCAAATATGGGCATATACATGAAAAATGTATAAAGAATACAACATAAAAAATTAAGTAAATGTTGAAGCAAAGTCACATCTGTTTTATCCTTGATGCAGAAATTGTATAATGCCAAAACTGCTCATAATATCTTCACATTTGTTAGTTAATAACTGGTGAACAAACCACGTAAGACAAGAGAGTTTATGAATTATTAACCATTTAGACCCCAAACGAACTTATCATTTGTGACGTGAAATATGATGTAATTGGCGCGCAGTAAAATAAAGCTAAATTTTGATGCATAGCGGAATGACTCTGCCGCTCAGTGGTTAGAGCACCAGATTCCGAAGCAGTTGTGCCTAGGTTCGAGCCCAGTCCGTGGAAACTTCTGGACAGTGCATGATGAGTTCCCAATAAGGACGAAACCAGTCTACTGGATGAATTGCCTTTTCCACACTATACAATACTTTGTCTACACTGACAAAGGTATGTACATAATGGGTCAGGTGTTTATATCCAGTTCGAAACCCTGATTAAAAAGTAATTTTAATTAAGTTTGCGATTAGCAAATTCAACTTACTCATTTATTAACTGCCTAACTAGTTACGATTAATTTAACTATCGATTTGCATCAATGTCTGTTGATAGTTGAGAGACAGGACCGACGAGAGTTCAGACGTGAATTAGAAAGTTCACTGTCTAAAGAAAGCGCCTTAACAAATTTATTGAACTTTTGACACTTTAATATTATTTGGTATAGTTGAACATGTATAGACTTAGTACATTTTTGTATTAGAAGATATATGTTGTTTATATATACTTGTGCAATCTTGACGTTAATTATTGAACCAAATCACTTATGAAGATGATATGTCAATTGACATTATAATTATGTTTGCTCGATAATCATTGTATTGTGGTGCAATTCCAGTAAAAATAATATTAACTATAAATAAATGTGTTGGCGTAGATATGCATAGGTTTATGTTGACGTATAAGCAAGTGGAAATGTTTTGAATGAATATAATAATTGTGATAATATTGATAGTAAATTATGATAATGATCATAAAATAAATGTGTCGAAGAACATGGTTAATTGGGCTTTTCCATTTTGTGTTCTGTGACGCCTATTTGTGCGAGTATGGAATTGCTGATGACGCAATCGTAAAAAGAATTCTAACTTTAGGATGAACGCGTATAAGCTTCCAGAATACCAGAACTAGAGAAGCAGGAAACAGTGAAGCAGTGCCTAATGAAAGTGTCTTAATATATATATATATATATATATATATATATATATATATATATATAGATGTAGGAATAACGAGAGATGAAGAAGGTACTCTCTCAAGGTCAGTTCACAAGAAATCAAGCTGGACTGGACAATATGTCCATTATATGAGTAGTGTGCCAAGGGCGTACAAAAAAACCTAATAATGAATTTGGGCACACGAATACGCAGGATTTGTTCACCGGACAACATTGAAGTAGAGCTAAATTTGCTTCGCGAAGCGTTGAGAAATAATAGCTATCCGGACTGGTTCATTGAATACAACTTGAGGCAACGCAACAAAATCGAGGCCAATTTGGAAGAAAATCAAACTCCCCAGATAGTAACGCTTAGTGTTCCCTTTGGAGGTGATCTTCGAGCGGAAATCTTCAAACGAAAAGTAATTCGAGCGACAAAAGCACAGTTTCCATCAATACAGGTGAGATTGGTGTTCAACACAACAAAACTGATGCGCACGAATGAAAAAGATAGCCTCTCTGTGACGTCAACACCTTTATCTGTATACAAATTTCAATGTACCTGCAACGCTCAGTACATCGGCAGATCAAAAAAGAGGCTCGAAACTAGAAAAATCAGCATCTCCCTCAAAAACTATTAGAGAGGGGTGCAGCTCCTGCACAAAAATCAGCAATTTGCGAACATGTACTACTTACAGGTCATGCTATTAGTGGTAACAATTTTTTAGTTCTGTACAAGGCAAAAACAGAGAAAATGCTTCTGGCTTTTGAAGCTATTGCAATTAATAAGCTGAAGCACTGCTTAAACGTGCAGAAAATAATTCAAAAAGAAATTAAATTGGACTGGAACAAAGACATAACCAACATGCCTTTAAAAATAGCCAACGCTTTGCAAAATACGACACATACATCAATTACGGACGCAATTACAATGAAAGCGATGACACACCAAATGACGTTACGCAAAAGGAGTGGTCTAAATTGCGCAAAGCAAAGGCCAGCATAACGAAGAGGAGATTGGTTACAACACATGTACAGTGGGATTGGATGAACGAATATACTAACGAATCCAGAACAATGGCTGAAGATACTGGTGGAAATAAGATTTATTAATAAATGTTATTCCATGGAGTACGTTATTTTGTTCTTATATATATATATATATATATATATATATATATATATATATATATATAGGAATTAAAATTTGATTACAATAGAACTTTTTGAAAATTGTTAAACGTTTAGATGATTAATTAAATTTTGTTGGTGATGACAAGTCACTTATGTGTGCGTTTTGATTGCATTCAAAGACAAAATACTAAAAAGCATAGGTAAGCGTAAATGTACATTTATTAATCATAAGGTAAAAATGAGACCCAAGTTGCTCTCTCATGTCTGCATGTGAACTATTTTAATGGTATAGAAAAATTCATTGATAATAAATAAATGAAGAAAAGCGGAAGATTATGATTATGCATGAGAAAAAACTACAGGGCCTAGGAATTAGAATCCTTAAACATAAAAATATTACTACTAATTCAAAATGAATTGTAAACTTATCTTCAATGCTTCCTAATAGAGAACAAAAAGGTGTTCTTAACAGTGGCTTAGGTACCTATAGAATGCTCATTTAAGATTGACTTCTTTACGAAAGCTGTAAAAAATGCTAATTATCTATCAGAAACGAAGAAAACTAAATTAGAGTTGTGTGTAGCCTTCTGTTAGTAAATCATAAGAACGATAAGAATCATCAATATTTTAACTTGGCACAACTTAGTAACTAATTAATAGCTAATGGTTTGATATGTCTAATAGCTGATAAACGTGGAGCAATGATTTCATTGTATTCGGCAATCTACAAAGAAAACTTTTATATAAAAATTAAAAGAAACGATGTTTCTGAAAAAATAAACGAAGAACCTACGGATGAGGTACATTGTGAGGGGTATTTTTCGATTGAAGAAGACACGTGGTAAGTCACTTATAAAAAGAGATAGAGTCTCAACAAGTACGCATGTGTTAATAAATGTACATATTGACTGTATATCTCAAAGAATTTGAGTAAATATAAATATTGCCTATTTATAAATTAAATAAATTTCGTTTCTTTAGAGTTAATAAATGGTCCTGGTTTTTTAGACCTTTCGTTATGGAACATCTATCCTATCATACATAAATTTTATAAATAGATTAGCAGATTTAATATCGCACATATATATATATATATATATATATATATATATATATATATATTATGCTAGCTACATTTTAATTGTTGAAAAACACGTTTATCTGAATACTGGAAATTATTACATATAATTCATATATGTAGATATTGTTTTCGAAATGTTACAATTATTTATGCCCCCTACATAATTTACTCTCAGAAGGGAACATTATAAACACGTGAGAGACGTGTTAATGGGGCAAAAATTGTCTGACCGTGTTGCTGAAATATTTATGCATTATACTGATGAAACTCTCAAAGGCAAGACATCTCTAATTCCAAACTTTTTCCTAAGGATCGTTAATCCTGTTTCAGAATTTGGCAAAATGGTGATGATGAATTAATAAAATTCCTTAATTTATAAAATGAAATAGCTGATCTAATTTTCAAGTGAGAAATAGAAACAACGAGGCGTATAACATTTCTTAACGTTATATTAAGGCGGAATGGCGGTATATTATTATTAGGTATTCTCATTATTGATTATTCCTATTATATTATTATAGGCGTTTTGAAATCTGTTACATTAAAAATTCATAGAATATCTGCTTTCTATATGTGGATAGGTTAATTTGAGATAGGGTAAACTTATATCAAAGGAAAATATATACGCAAAGAAATTAATAGATGCGGCAATGTAGGAGTAATAAATAACTTTGAATCTGACTCAAACTTTGTAATCCAGGAGGAACCACGAGATGAACGTAGAATTTTTGTAATTCCAAATTACGATTGTCAAATAAGAATGATAACGACAAAATATAATATTGGAACTGTAATCAACCAAACACCCACCTTAATCAGTAAAAAATCAAACCAAAATAATAAAATAGACCCTGTAAACACTTTTATTCATGCATGCATTAGAAAGTTCACTGGCTTGAGCAGCAAAATTTATAAATTACTGAAATGTCAAACGCCTGCATATTATCGGGTATTATTATACATATATAGATTTCTTACTTATAATTTAATGTAGACGATTATCAGGTATATGTATGTATGTAATCTTTGTATAGAGGTTCGTTAGCCTATATGCACTACAGACGCCAGATCCGTAACCGTTTAAGAATATGAAGCATTTTAAAGGTCTATTTAACTTGGTATGGTCCATTGCGGATGAAATTATAGTTTGGGTTATTGAATTCCTCTTTCTTCCTTTTTCGTGTGCTAAAGCCTCGTCATATTTAAGGTTGGCATTCATGTTAGTACAAAATACGTTCCACTAACGACTTCCTAAATAGAAAATTAGAAAGAATATGCGTCGGAAACGTATGTGAATCCGCAATTGACCCAGAATGCGGTTATGTACCTGTATAGACAAAACCAAAAGATATAGCTATATTCCTTAGCTTCCAAATTTCCGTACTAAATGGCAAGACATAATTTATGATTGAAAAATCCTTGTTAATTAATAGAGAAATGGATGAAATTAAGAGCCAGAGAGACAACCTTTTTCTCGATAGCGAAGACCACACGGCAAAATAAAAATAAGTAAACTGCAAATTAGCATGAACGAACAATAATATTACTCAAAATTATGTAAACGTAGAATGTTCCAGAAAATATTCCTATAAACAACCAGCGAAAATTTTAAGCGAAATAAATCAATTGTTTATTTAATTTATATAAGGAATTATTGAAATATATATACGCCCTTCCATTTTAAAAGTCGACTATACTTATTCGTAAAATTCTTCCGCAAACTGATTGATCACTCATTTTATTTTTTGCTGTTCCGACGACGCTAATACATTTTCAGGTGCATCTTGTTTATACGATTCTCTTCTCACTGCCATTCCCTATGTCAAAATGTGCGAGTCAGGTACAAGCTTGGTCCTTCACTAGTTTAGCTTCTCTGTACCCGGCCCTCATTGCCAATTCTAACAAAGACTAATTTCATAGTAGTTCATTGTACAGATGAAGTCATAAAAATCTTCCTCGGTTAAATGTAAACAAGAAAATCCAGCTCCAAAACGGGGGGACCCGTAGCAATTAGATCTACCACTTCTTAACTTGGTTAAAGATAGACGACATCCTAACTCTAAGAACACACACATCCAGCCAAACGATGTTCGACGCTGATTTCATATTGCCACTAGCACAATAGAAAGACTGTGTATCCATCTAATACCCTCAGTAATACTCCATGCATGGTTGTAACAACGCAATCACTAGAACTGCTTTATAACAAACTGTACACTATTCTGCGCCATTGCGCTTTACGATAGGAAGCATATTGTGGTGTTTTTCAACTTTACAGCCGAATTAATTAATCGTGCAAGATTATAAAATAACGAAATGAGCTCGCCAATATGGAGCCAGTCCATCCGTAATTCTGAACTATATACCTGTTCCAGTAGCTCTAGCCTCAGAATCTTTTTCAGTTTCATTGCAATCATCAAAAAGAATATTCCCCGTGAAGGGAGATTTTCTGTTTTAATGGCCCTGATCATTTAGGACGTAGTACGCGGGTCACATTAGAAAATCAAATGATTCGCCATATGCTTACAAAATATTTAACTGGGAGATCGTAAAATCTTTGCCTGTCAAAATTAGAAGCCTGTATACACGAAAAAATTCAAAGCATAAAATTGCTTGGTGTTGTCTCCGTAGAATTCATTGAGATCCTCTGATAAACAGAATTCAGAACTTGCCAATTATTGGGTGTTCTCAGACGTCATTGCAGTACTCGTTTCAGAAATCCGCGAACACTTCAGTTTAACCATCCATGGAACTACTTAAACCTGAATAATTGTTAAACCCGTCTAGGCTCATAAAATTGACCTGCGCGGCATAGTGAGTTTGTATTTCGGAACAGTATGTGTTCCTCTAACTCATAAGGTTCACATATGAGAAATTACCCACTGATCAAGAGATCAACGTGATCGTTGACTTTTTAAGACCTAGTAGACGGGTCAATTGCATGGTCGCCAAATTTGTTAGAGATTCATTGATCAATGTGCACAACCAAGTACCACTTAGACGTCAGTTCCGTATCCGTTCGAAAATAACCACTCATTAGATCTATTTTCCATGTCAATACAATATACTCTTTCCACCAATTATTTCTTATTTGAACATTGGAATGACTGTGCGCTGGGGTCTTATGCGAATTCGCAACCGGCCTAAAACGCGAATATATACATTCAGACACATGACCAAATTAAATAACTGTATTCCATTGCCTCTAAATTCCCGCATTAAATGAAAAGGCAGAACTTCCGTTAGATCAAGTTTATTGGCCAAAAAACTTGGGCTAAATTCGAGTGTAAAAATTATCTGTTAATTTGTTTTTATATGGAGATTTATTGACTTCCACACTTGAATTGGGATACAAATTAGAATTTATTATTTTTGGTTAAAACCACATTTATTCTATCAAATTTGCTAAATAAAGTCGAACATACTAAGAGCAAAACTTGTTAAGTTAAGCAATCGTGTACAATGGAACATGAAGAATATAATCGTTTGTATAACACAAAAGCATTAATACATTTATTCGCATAATTCACAAGTACAACGTTATGTATAAATTTACTCTATTTACCTCGGTGGTGCTAAGGTTAATCACAAAGAATTAAGGATTACTTATCAAAATGGACATATATAGATATATACAGAAGATTTTAAATAACTATTTTTAATATAATGTATGTAGCACTCCCTCATTGACATAATATTTTGTTCAACCATACAATGGTACTGTCATAATAAAATCCAAGATTCCATTAGGATCACATATTTTGTCAATTTCAACACAAAATCATTTAACATACATTAGTTGGAAGCATATCTCTTGAAATTTTTTATTTTTTTTAAAATAGAACAATTTTTCGGAAAGTTTTCAGACAGTCCCAACCATATACTTGTTTCATGCGTCTTTTTAAATGGACTTACGAACACTCCTGTCCTCTGGTTTAATTGGAAAATTTGATACATTAATATAACCTTCCAAAAAATAATGCTTACAAATCTAAACAATTTTGCCTAAAAGCAAAAATTTTGTACGCTAACGGGTTAAAATATTTCACAAATTTTCTTTATATCATTTCACGCATGTTTAACCATTTTAACTTTAGTTAATTAAACAAATGAATCGTCTAACGAAGATTGGCCAATTGACATTTTAACATTGTTTACTTGATATTCATGGTAATTTAATTAAATTCCGATAACAATTAATTTTACTTATAATAAGCATAGAGGTATAGATCTGCATATGTTTATGCTGACGTATGATCATGCGCGTATATGCTTAGAATGAGTACTATACCTGGTTAAATATTTAGAGTAAATTGTATAAACTTTAATTAAAAAATTATCGAAGATATTAGTTACTTTCCATTATGAATTGTATTTTCAATTTTGCCTATTTGTGCGAATAACTAATCTCTTAAAACGAATTCGGAAATAGAATTTCGAAACGTACAGAGAACACGAAAATCAAGAAACGAGAAACCCGGGCTCCCTGACGAAAAAGTATTTTATAAAGCACTATTGTGGGAAAATTCGTCGAAAAATCTGGTAGCTATCAGCTTTGAAAATAAAGTGCAACATAGATGTCAAACAAAAGCTTGATGGTATGATGTTTTCTGAAATTCAGCATAAAAGCTCGTCTTGGGCGGCGTCATATTTTTAAGGATTTAATGGAACTTACTTAGCGCAATAATCGGACCTGGAATATTCATATGATCGTCATCATTGTAAGTCGTAGCTCTGATTTTATGAGTTAAGAAAAAGCTTCATTTACTCTAATATTTGTGAATATCTCATGTAGCTGTATAAGTTGTAATTTCAAATGTTTTAAAACTTCCATCCAAATTCTCTGTTTATGTACGTTTGTAATGTATATGATTTTCTGATTCTCTAGGTCATTGATAAGCCTATAAAGTAAAATTGATTAAAGGCCTCGAAGTTAGTGTGCGACCTTTGCGACAATAAACTTGTGCGGAAATTCGCATCGTAAGCCTAAATTAGAAATTAATCGCTGACCGAAATGTATGGCAATGTGCTCATCTGTGTCTGTTTCTGGCAATGAATCTAAAGACTTTTTGTCATCTATATCGCTCTTGTGAATTAAAAGAATAGTAACTGTGTCTATGAATACTGTTTCTCTGGTTTGAATATCAAGAAGGTACAGGAGATAATTTGGTTGCTTTAATTAGTTTTGAGATCTTGATATCTTGTCAGTATAAAAAAAGTATTGTATACTGCAGAAAAGGCAACTCATCCAGTAGTCCAGTTTCATCCTTATTTGGAAGTCATCACGTACAGTCCAGAATTTTCCTCGGAAAAGGCTCGAACCTTGGCACGTCTGCTTCGAAATCTGGTGCTCCAAACAACAGAGCTACCCTGTCGCGATGTGTGTCAAACGTATTTTTCAGTGATAAGTCTAATAGTAGCCGAAAAGATAGGTTGTTCCAACTCATGAAACTTTGAATTGCAATTCCAACGTTTCTTTATCTCTCGGTTGATATCTCTATGTTTAAAAATAAGTGCAACATGGTTTAAATTAAATGCACCACTATCCAGATTTGTCTTATGGTTAGTCATCATTCTCTAATTGCTTAAAGCACTTTTTGCTAGATAAATTGTACTTTTGTTGGTTTAAACACCATATATTTATGAAACGTTGATTAAAAGAACAAGAAATTTTCTAACACGTTAGAAAATTCTGCTATGATTTTATCTAAGGAGGAAATTTTTTAGATGAGACACTGCTGGATACTGAATTACTTTATGTTCGATAACTTGCATGATTAGATCCAACCTACTGAAGAGATTACGACACATTATACGTTCAAAACAACTATCAATAAAAAAGTAATAAAGAAAGCGAAATGAAATTAAATAAAATATTTAAAGCATGCGTGACATATAAATTGCAATTGCTAAATAAAGAGCGTTGTCAAGAACTGCCACCACAGATGGAACAAATTAAAGCAAAAAAACCGCTGATAACAACTTATTCAACATTCGCCACAGACATTTCGACCTTCCATGGTCATGTTCAGAGTACGAAGGAAAACTGGCTAGTGAGGATCAAACCGCATTGCATATATATGGAAAGCAAAATTAGATATGCTGCTCTCAACTCTAGTAGTCTAGCATACATTGTACGTGACTGGAAATGTCGGCTGCACAATTTCTATGCGGTCACGACCATTAGCTGTTTGTAGTTTTCGCCACAAACACACACACACACACACATATATATATATATATATATATATATATATATATATAGACAATACAATTAAACAATAATTTATTTTGCGGGTGGTGGTAACAATTTTTTAAATCAAGTTTGCGAGCTCGAAGTAAACACCAATATCATTGTACTTACCAAATCGGTGAACAACATAACAAAACTACCGCCAGTCACAACGCACTGACGCATTTCGACCTTCCATGATCATCAGAGTACGACGGCAAACTGGCTAGCGAGGATCAAACGGCATTGCATATATATGGAAAGAAAAACCGGAAATATGTGGCTCTCACCTCTAGTAGTCTTGCATACATTATACGTGACAGGAAATGTCGGCTGCACAATATCTATGCAGTCACGAACATTAGCTCGCAAATTGTATTTAAAAAATTGTTGCCACCACCCGCGCAATCAATTATTGTTTAATTGCATTGCCTATATATATGTGTGTAGCGAAAGCTACAAACAGCTAATGTTCGTGACTGCATAGAAATTGTGCAGCCGACATTTCCAGTCACGTACAGTTTATGCAAGACTACTAGAGGTTAGAGCTGCATATCTAATTTTGATTTCCGTATGTATGCAATGCCGTTTGGTCCTCGCTAGTTAGTTTGCTGTCGTTATCTGATGATGATCATGAAAGGTCGAAACTCGCCAGTGTGTTGCGACTGGCGGTAGTTTTGTTATGTTGTTCGATGACTGGTTAAATACAATGGGATTGGTGTTTACTTCAAGCTCGCAAACTTGATTTAAAGAATTGTTACCACCACAGGCGCATTCAATTATTGTTTAATTGTACAGACTTTATTTGTTGATTTAAGATGCGTCTACACAAATTGAAAATTTTGGAAAAGATTGTTGAAAATTTGGTGATGTAATTGACAAAATGCTGCACAGAATAACTATCATTGCACATAAAGACTGAAAGAATGTTTTTATAATTTTACTAATTACACTGCTATAAGCGTCGCATTCAAAAATATCTTGACGATGGCGGATAGCAATTTGCTTCAAATACAACGCCAATGTCGTCAAATTTGGATTTAAATTATATGGCTGTATTGCTTAAGATACCTTTAACGCAACGTTGAAAACCTTGTCAAATTACTCTCATTGAAATGCCATTAAAACGACTACAGTGATAAACACTTTGAAAATTAGAATTATGATGTGGTGTTGATAGTAATCCCGAACAAATGCAATAACTAGAACCAGGCCAAAATGCATGGCCAGTAGTGCAGCGTTAAAATCGCAGAAATATATTTAGCATGTAATTATTTGAAATTTTAAGTCGCAATCTTCAGGAATCTTGTATAAGTTTAAATTATAGTTTTTGGCGAAGCTTCCGAATAAAATTTGAAATTGAATGGAGTTCCCTAAAGTTCTAACCGCGTCGCTTCCATTGTAAATTATTATTATAATAGCGGTAAAGATTCTTGTTTGTTACATTATAATATTTTGCTCTGATGCATTTTCTCATAAAATCAAAGTAGATATTTGATTAATCCAATAATTTTATAAGATATTTACTATTTGGATCTGTAAATAGCCACAGGAGATTTATTACTCTCTGGCAATGTCACCAAATGTTGCATTTATGTGCGATTTTGTGAGATATTGCATCATGATTTTAAGTTAATCATTTTAAACTGATGTCCTTTGAGGCGTTCACCAGCAAAAGCAGTGCATCTAGGTTCTTTCTAAGCAGAAACGGCTGTCTTGAAGCCCGTCAGTCTGCTGTGAGTCCTGCTTTTATTTTCGTGACTAAAGCGGTTGTGAGAGCTTTTTCAAGTAATCCTTATGCAGATACACGCCAAAAAGTAGATTAGCGGGAAACGCAAGTCGCGGAAATTGTTTTTCTGAGGCCAAAATATTTGGCTGGTGTAATTTTAGGCAAAACATAGAGACTGGTATACGGAAAATTCCAATAAATATATTAAGCAATCAAGATTCTCAAATTTTACCTGATCAGTAAAGGAGACATTGTAAGTGAGATATAAAAAACTGATGGCAAACAGCGTGTTTCTGCGCAGCAAAAACATCGCATTTAAATATCGGCGCGTTACACGAAGCACATGATTGGTCTAAAGTCGAATCAGTTTGCGTGCTTTGATATTGCCTGTTTTCAGTCAATAAAAATTTAGCGTTGCCTTTGAATTTAACAATCCTTATATTGTCAAGTCATTGATCTAGTCGAAATTTGTTTTGGTTTTTGTGGGATACTCTATCGGAGTAGAGTTTTGCCATTCTAGCTGATGTGCAACTTTATCATTATTCCATAAGTGATTTGCAGTCGACATTAAAACGTAGATATTTTAGTAAGCACTTATACTTAACTCATCATTTGGTATATTCGCCAAAATAAACATTATTGTTCACGTAGTTTTTCAAAGGAAAACGACGTTAATATTTCCAATTATTTGCAGCAAATTTTAATTATGCGAATCAATTTCAAGTTTGCACATCTGGCCATAAAATTTAGCTAGTTTTAGGAATATTACATTTCGCAACAAGTTTACAAAATAAATATTATTTCAATGTGAAATAGAGGAATGAAAAATCATTTGCTTGAATCAACCCCAGTTCAAATTTTATGCCCTTGCATGACATTTCTGCCTGCTTTAATCAGACTACTGTTTATATATCTAAATAACTTCATATGCTGTTAGCTCATTTCTGTTATTTCATTTTGCATTTATCTTAAAGCCGACATGTGTAGAACATACATGCGAGTTTTTATTGATATATTTCGTAATTGCATACGTGTATTCTACATTTGATTAAATACAGAAGTTTTATTTGCATTATTCGGTCTACGTAAGTTGATCAACAACTTATGCATGTTTACTGCCAGATAATATTTTTATTTCAATATGAATGGCTGTTTCTCTTTAATTGCTCGTAACATCAAGTGTATTACTTTAATTTATACTATAGTTTAGCTGCATTCAGTGTGCGTGTTAATGCCGATTTAATTTTCTTTTGCCTTTTGCATGAAACAGCGCATACTTAAAGGATATATTTAATTAAATGTGATTCTTTACTGATTCTACATTCAGATTCCACTTTTTACAGTTGGCTCAATCAGTTGTCTAGGTAAGTCGTCATAGTTTAGAACATTTTTTGATTGAATTATTCCGTTTTTAAATTTAAATTAATCCCTCTATCAATTAATAAAATCAATCCTAAACTGTTAATAAATTATATTAAATTGGCAAAAATCTGCTATATTGCAAATTCTATGAAGACCAGATTTGTTTATGGCCATTTCATCTGTTAAATTTTGTATTAACTTCATATTTTAAATTTCGTATTAAACTTTTTCTTTAGTAGTACATCCAAGATCGGTAGACACACGACATTCTCAAGCTCTGACGTTAAACTGATATTGTTGTGAGCTTAACTGAAACATTTAACCAGTGTTCGTGACTAATCATTATTTTAAGAACAAGGAAATTATCATCAACATGATTTATATATTGTGAACATTTACTTGTCTCTATTTAATGATGTGTTCTAAAAATGACCGTGAAAAACTTCCGCAAATAACTCCTTATTAGGTTACACATTATTCTAAGTATGCGGACTGTCCATTTAGCGAATACGTGGAACCGTGGAGATTAATTTAATTTTTTGGACATCAATTAACTCATATAAAAATAAATCAATTTTATTTTTGGACATTTGATGTTATCGCTGGTTTCGTAAAACAATATTGTAATTTTTGAAAAATATTGTATTTTTTGGAAGTTCTTTTGTTCATATTGTCGAAGTTTTGGACTTGACTTGTCGAAGAAAAGTGAGAGAGTTTTTGAACTGAGTTGCTGAATTGCACAAGCGGGACACTGCGTGGTTCCATCTCCGACTCTTTGTGAATAAAACTTTGTAATCTTCTCGTCGTTTTGTTTTTAATTATCAGCAAAAAGGACCACAAATTTGCTTTGGGTATTTTAAGTTAATACTTGTTTTAAGGTCTCAATCATTTCAGTTCAGTAATTTGTGGATATCAGCGTATCCGGGTAAGCTTACTTAATTAATATAATATATAAATTACAAGTTATTTAATAAAATCATGTCTGGTTTATTTAATACTGAGGATACAGAGCAGTTGGCTAGCGGATTTAAGGATTGTAGCTTAAGAGATAGTTCAGAGGAACTTAAGTGTTCCAAGATAGATGATCATTCCGCATATATGGATTTTCCGGGTCTGGCATCCAAGAGACCCCCTTATGGTAGTGACCAAAGGGCCTCTACAAAAAATGGCGACCGCGCCAGGATCCTCTATGCGGAAGTATATGATGTAGATGGTCGTTTTTGCCGCAATTCTATGGATAGCAATGTTAAGCTCCCCATGTACAGACCAGACAACAATTCTGAATGGGTCGAAGAAGCAAAATTTTATTTTAAAATAAAACGGATGACCGACCCTATAGAAAGGTTTGCCTCGGCCTGTTGGTGCTTACATGAGCCATTAAAAAAGAATCTATTTAGACTCAGGAATTTTGTTACTGAGAACGAACCAGAAAATGCATTTGAGCTTCTAGTAGAAGAACTCCATGGAGGATATCAACCCGAGAGGATTGAACGGATGACTGACTTATTACGTCAGGAAAAGATGGGAAATCTACTTCCATCTGATTTTTATGACAGACTTATTTCAAAATCCATCGGGCTTGATATATCTGAGGAAGTTATAAATAGTATATTTGTAGCAGAATTGCCTGCTAGACTAAGAGCCACCTTGGATGTATATGATACATTGGAACTAGAGTGGCCAAAGAAGCTCAAAGGTTTGGACAAAGTGTATCGTCAGAAGGAACCTAAGGTGTATGCAGTAACCGCAGATTCACGCCTGGAGCAGAAACTCAGACATCTCTCAGAGAGACTCCTGACCATAGCGAATGAATTAAGTACCCACCGCAGGGATGTAGGTTAGATAAAAAACAATAAGGAAAGTTCCAACAGAAGTAGGGTAAATTCTCGGAGTCAACGTTCAGATTCCAAGCATTTGAGATGTGAATCGCGTGAGAGTGTACAAGGACCACGCGAGTGGTGCATATCGCATCGCAAATACGCCGAGTTTGGAAAATGTCAGGAGTGGGATGCACGTTTCCAAAGTTGGGTGGTCCCCGATGGAAAGGAAGTAGTCTTCCTGTAGCCTGGTCGAAGCTGCCGGAAAACTAATGGAGCCCCCACCAATGGTGGGAATGTTGCAAGCAAGCTACTCTCTTTTTTAAAAATTTACAAAATTTACAATCAATTACTAAAGGGGCTTAGAGAAACGCCTCCAACTAAAATGTCTTTTAAATTTTTATCTACCGAATTAGAAAAAGTGTTCAATCCTGCTGATATTTTTAATTTTGATTATGGTAATACTTCCTCATGGTTAAATAAAAGACAGGATTAATTGTGTTTCAGCAACATAATTTCTCGAGAATCTATCTTCAAATTTTGTATTATTATAACTGAAATGTTATGCATTATATCATCTTGTTAATCAACAATGCATACAATCAATTATTAGTCATGGTTACCTTTTTTCTTACAAACTGTTATACTCGAAAGATGTATTTGTTGTCTCAGTGCTGTCCTTTTTGTTTCGGATTTGACCGCATTTTGCTTGTGCGGGACAATTGGTAGCACTCATAGGTCGGTAAAATCTTGAACTTCCTTCATATTCAGATGATGTAATTTTTGGCCTCAATTGATGGGTTCTCATTTGTCCCTTCTTCTTTAAGCCTTCTATTAGCTGATTGTCTGAAAATGACGTTGGATCAAGATTTTCCATTGTTCTTTGTCCTAATTTTCGAGACTTCATTTCCAGTCTCATCTTCAGGGTTGACACAATACGCACAGGAGTAAAACACAACTTGTGACAAATGTGGTATTCTCATTCAAGACAGATATATTTATATCTATTTTAATTCTAAAAGTACTTTTCATTGTCTTCCTAATATCCGGTCTTCATACCTAGTCTCTAATACTCAAATGTATACAAAAACTTATCCCTGTCCCCCTCTGCGCACACAACTACTTATAAACATGTGTATTTTACTAAAGTGACATTTATTGAATAACTATAAGCACACTTAATGTATTGACAAACACGCCTATCACTGATATCTATATTTTAATTTCTGTTCCGGACGCATAGAAAGATCAACAAATTTTGAATTCAATGTTGTAGTAATCCTCACATGCCCCCAGTTCACCTAATTCCAACCAGCTTGCAATCGGTTATAGACAGAGAGATTAAAAAACTATTGAAAGTCTATAGAGTATTATTCTATCGTTTTGACAAGACCGAATACGGAGTTTACACTAACCAAATCGTCTCTCAGCCAAATACACATTAATACTCATATCCTATATAAATTAGTTTCTCAATTAAAATATCTGTATTGTATATACCTATATAATAAATTTTATATTTAGTTACTTATTCATAATTACATATATACTCACTTCATATATAAAAAAAGAAAAAACATCCATGTAATTCCATAGGCTATATATAATGTATATATAGATAAGCATATAAGCAACCATGTGGGTTATTCCCACATCTTTAATAAATATCTTTATATCCTTCATATATATACCTATATATATATATATACCTACGTGTATACACTACATATATACGAATATATGTATATATATATAAAATCAGCAATCTTTTATATTTAAATTTTATTTTTACTTATTTATATTTAAATATACACACACCCACATCTTATAAAATATCCATTTATACATACGTCCACACGCTATCTCAGTATATATAGAAAAGCATATAAGCAACCATGTGGGTTCTTCCCACATCTTTTATAAATATCTATATATTCATGATATATATATATATATATATATATATACGTGTATATACCATATATATATAATATGAATCTCATACAAGCAACACTGTGAGTCCCGCAACGGATAAATTATATCAGTCAAAATACTTTTTATATATCTCTTTTATTGTCTATCTATATACGTTTCCAAAGTTGGGTGGTCCCCGATGGAAAGGAAGTAGTCTTCCTGTAGCCTGGTCGAAGCTGCCGACAAACTAATGGAGCCCCCACCAATGGTGGGAATGTTGCAAGCAAGCTACTCTCTTTTTTAAAAATTTACAAAATTTACAATCAATTGCCAAAGGGGCTTAGAGAAACGCCTCCAACTAAAATGTCTTTTAAATTTTTATCTACCGAACTAGAAAAAGTGTTCAATCCTGCTGATATTTTTAATTTTGATTATGGTAATACTTTCTCTTGGTTAAATAAAAGACAGGATTAATTGTGTTTCAGCAACATAATTTCTCGAGAATCTATATTCAAATTTTGTATTATTATAACTGAAATGTTATGCATTATATCATCTTGTTAATCAACAATGCATAAAATCAATTATTAGTCATGGTTACCTTTTTTCTTACAAACTGTTATACTCGAAATATATATTAAATTTTTCTAATTTTGATGAAGAATCTATCACTCTTTACAGCTGAACTTTCTGATGCTGATAAATTGTACAGTACAACTAATTGCACATATATGTGATGTGATATCTTTTTATATTGTACATTTTCTAATTTTATTATTTGATGGAACATGTGTGGTTTGAATCCAAATAAAGATATTCTATTCTATTCTATTCTACTCTAAGGCTCCAAGGTATGCATATTCGTGGCATACTAAAATCATCGAAGTTAGTTTCGGAAGCTTCGATGGAAGAAATACGCGGTAATACAGTCTGTAAATCTGTTAGATTTCGGCTGGCAGGTAATCTTAAAGAGGTTGCTGGTTATAGCAACAATAAGTTCGTTATAACTGATGAACATAGCGGCTTAAATTTCTTAATAGACACGGGTGCAGAGGTGAGCATAGTTCGATATGATGTGGTGGAAATTGATAGCCCCACATTCTATTATCAACTATGGGCTGCTAATGGAAGTCCAATTGAGGTTAAGGGAGTTAAAGAATTGTCAGTAACATTGGGGCAGAAATCTCCATTTACTTGGAATTTTCTGGCCGCTGATATAAAGGATAACATCATCGGGATGGACATTTTGATCCATTTTAATCTCGCTTTAGATCCCAAATCTATGACCATTGGACAAGGCAATGGGATAGTGACTTATGCTGAGACTGGGACCTCAGTAGTTAGGTCAGTGAGACTACCCAGACCCGTCGTCGCCGATGACTTCGCGGATGTCATCGAGAAACACCTGGCCGTGTTTCTGCCATTCAATGCTAAACGCAAGGGTTTAAAGACAGGCATGGAACACCGAATCGAGTTGGTGGAACCATTACCTTGTTCGTCGAAGGCTCAACCGTTAGCACAACATAAGCAGCAGGTTTCTATTGAAGAATTTAAGCGGTTGAGAGAAGAAGGAATTTGTAGGCGTTCAAATTCCAACTTTGCATATCCAATAGTGGTTGTTCCCAAACCTGAACCAGGTCAATGGAGGGTTTATGGTAATTATCGTCTATTGAATTCGGTAACGAAAGGCGATTCGTATCCTCTACCGAAGCAGAGTACTTTGCTCAGGGATATATTGGGGTATGAGGTATATACAACGTTAGATCTGCAGAAGGCGTATTATCAAGTACCTATGGAGGCAGAATCTATACCGCTCACAGCAGTGCGATTCCCTGAAGGAGGATCGCATGAATTAGTATGTATGCCTTTTGGGTTGAAGAATGCAAGTCAGACATTCCAGCGTCTGACAGAGGAAGTTCTTCAAGACTGTTCATTTGCTAGAGTGTATATAGATGACATCATTATATATAGTCAATCTATGGAGGAACACCGGGAGCATTTGGACATCGTTTTGTCTAAGCTGGAACATTATGGTTTGGTAGTGAAACCAGAAAAGAGCAGGATTGGTTGCTCTACCGTAAAATATCTTGGACACACCATTTCCAAGGATGGAATCAAGCCCTTGGAAGACAAGGTACAAGCAATCAAGGATGTGCCAGAACCCTGAACTGTACGCCAGTTGCGTAGATTTTTGGGCATGATTAGCTACTATCGTCGTTTCATACCAGGTTTAGCTGGAATTTTGGGGTCGCTAACTCGACATTTAGTTCGTGAACGGAGCATGATCAAGAAGTCCTGGCCTATTAATTTTAGCCAAGACGACAACGAAAAATTCCAAAGGGCCAAAGATCTCTTAAACCAAATAACCACATTAGCACCTATGGATTGGACTAAGCCGTTTGAGCTTGTCACAGATGCTTCTGATGTCGCCATAGGAGCAGTGTTAAATCAACGGGAAAATGGTATAGTCAAGCCGATTGAATTCTATAATCGGAAACTCCAAGATCGCGAGAAGCGATATGATACGCTTGGAAAGGAGTTACTAGCAGTTTATTCTGCAGTGTTGCATTTTGAGCACTACCTAGATGGATATCAGTTTATGATATTAACTGATCATAAACCGTTGTTGAGTATCCTTGGGAAAGCGAATAAGCTAAATTATTCTCGGCTAGTGAATTCACAAATAACCCGACTCGCAGAATTTGATTTTACCATTAGTCATATCTCAGGAATGATAATGTGGTGGCAAATACTCTCAGTAGACCAGACGTATCAGATGAAGATATGATTCGTTAAGAGTCACTCGTATGCTCTATTGTATCTTCTAATGATTTTTCCAGCAATTGATGGAAGCACAAGGTCTTGATCCTTTAGTAGCTGTGTTGGAAAAGAATTCTACATATACACGCAGGAAGATTGGAGATAATTGGTTATTATGTGAAATCTCCAAGAGCCAACCTAGACCTTATGTACCGTTAGAATGAAGGTATAAGGTAATTTAGTAGCTACATGAATTCAGTCATCCTTCCATTAAGGCAACTATCAGGATGGTTAATGATAGATATGTATGGCCAAAGATGTCGAAAGACATAAGAGCCTGGGTAAGGACATGTGCCCGGTGTCAAACTTGTAAAGTTTGGCGTCATACCAAAACTGAAATTAAAACGATTGGTATACCAGCGGGTCGGTTCATGCATGTTCATATTGATATAGTAGAAATGCCTGAGATTTCTGGCCAAAAGTATTTACTCACGATTGTCGATCGGTTCAGTCGCCAGTTTGAGGTAGCAATCCTGAAGGCCATGACAGCTCAAGAGGTCTTACTCATGTTCTTGCATAATTGGGTGTCGCGATATGGTGTACCGGTAAGGGTAACTACTGATCGTCGTAGTCAGTTTATGTCTGAACTGTTTATCAGATCATTGAATAAAATGGGGATAGAAGTAAGACACACACGTGTTTATAATCCCAGAGCTAATGGGATGGTTGAGAGACTGCACAGAGAGCTGAAGGCTGCATTACGCTGCACCGGTGGATCCAGTTGGATACATGATTTGCCCATAGTTTTGTTGGCAATGCGAAACAGATACAGAGTTCAGTTAGGAACATCCATAGAAGAACTTGTTTATGGAGAGCCATTGAGGTTACCTGGAGATCTTCTACTAGAAGCTCCAAGTTGTCTCGATTGGGTCTCTATTTCAGTAGATTGTTTTGCTGGAGCATTGAAAGATAAAATGTGTCGTTTAGCTCCAACCAAAACTGGAAGTCCAAAGTCCAAATGCTATGTATCTTCAGATTTAAAGCTGGCATCTCATGTATATATAACTAACGAGAACAGACAGAATTGTCTGACTCCGTTCTACAAGGGGCCATTTAAAGTCAATCATATGACTGAGAAAAATGCTTTTTTAGAAGTGTAACACTGGATCGCTGCATTCCACAGTTTATTTGGACGGAGGAGGAGACTGAGGAACAGTATTCACCGAAGTATCTAGAAGTTGAGGCGAGATGTGATTCAGAAATTGGTGAGAAAAACGAAGAGTCGAATAATTATGGAAAAGAAGTGAAGATTGAAACCAAGACAACTGAGAATAAAGAACAATGCAATATGAATATGAAATCTAGTGAAGTACCAGTACAACTTGTTGAGACTCGTTCTGGAAGAGTCATCAAGAAACCGAAGAATGAGGTCTACTTCATGTATGGTTAATCATCTTAAACATGAGGGTGTATGTGGAGATCAATTTAATTTTTTGGACACCAATTAACTCCTCATATAAAAATAAATCAATTTTATTTTCGGACATTTGATGTTATTGCTGGTTTCGTAAAACAATATTGTAATTTTTGGAGAAAATTGTAAATTTTTTTTGGAAGTTCTTTTGTTCATATTGTCGAAGTTTTTGACTTGTCTTGTCGAAGGAAAATGTTTTAGTTTTGATCTGAGTTGCTGAATTGCACAAGCGGGACACTGCGTGGTTCCATCTCCGAATCTTTGCTAATAAATCATTGTAATCTTCTTGTCGATTGTTCTTTTTAATTATCAGCGAAAAGAACCACAAATTTTCTTCGGGTATTAAACGTGAATATTAGTTTTAAGGTCTCAATCATTCTGGTTCAGTAACCTGTGTATATCAGCGTATCCTGGTAAGCTTACTTATTTAATATAATATATAAATTGCAAGTACTTTAATAATATTATGGCTGGTTTATTTAATACTGAGGATACAGAGCAGTTGGCTAGTGGACTTAAGGATTGTAGCTTAAAAGATAGTTCAGAGGAACTTAAGTGTTCCAAGATAGATGATCATTCCGCATATATGGATTTTCCGGGCCTGGCATCCAAGAGACCCCTTATGGTAGTGACCAAAGGGCCTCTACAAAAAATGGCGACCGCGCCAGGATCCTCTATGCGGAAGTATATGATGTAGATGGTCGTTTTTGCCGCAATTCTATGGATAGCAATGTTAAGCTCCCCATGTACAGACCAGACAACAATTCTGAATGGGTCGAAGAAGCAAAATTTTATTTTAAAATAAAACGGATGACCGACCCTATAGAAAGGTTTGCCTCGGCCTGTTGGTGCTTACATGAGCCATTAAAAAAGAATCTATTTAGACTCAGGAATTTTGTTACTGAGAACGAACCAGAAAATGCATTTGAGCTTCTAGTAGAAGAACTCCATGGAGGATATCAACCCGAGAGGATTGAACGGATGACTGACTTATTACGTCAGGAAAAGATGGGAAATCTAATTCCATCTGATTTTTATGACAGACTTATTTCAAAATCCATCGGGCTTGATATATCTGAGGAAGTTATAAATAGTATATTTGTAGCAGAATTGCCTGCTAGACTAAGAGCCACCTTGGATGTATATGATACATTGGAACTAGAGTGGCCAAAGAAGCTCAAAGGTTTGGACAAAGTGTATCGTCAGAAGGAACCTAAGGTGTATGCAGTAACCGCAGATTCACGCCTGGAGCAGAAACTCAGACATCTCTCAGAGAGACTCCTGACCATAGCGAATGAATTAAGTACCCACCGCAGGGATGTAGGTTAGATAAAAAACAATAAGGAAAGTTCCAACAGAAGTAGGGTAAATTCTCGGAGTCAACGTTCAGATTCCAAGCATTTGAGATGTGAATCGCGTGAGAGTGTACAAGGACCACGCGAGTGGTGCATATCGCATCGCAAATACGCCGAGTTTGGAAAATGTCAGGAGTGGGATGCACGTTTCCAAAGTTGGGTGGTCCCCGATGGAAAGGAAGTAGTCTTCCTGTAGCCTGGTCGAAGCTGCCGGAAAACTAATGGAGCCCCCACCAATGGTGGGAATGTTGCAAGCAAGCTACTCTCTTTTTTAAAAATTTACAAAATTTACAATCAATTACTAAAGGGGCTTAGAGAAACGCCTCCAACTAAAATGTCTTTTAAATTTTTATCTACCGAATTAGAAAAAGTGTTCAATCCTGCTGATATTTTTAATTTTGATTATGGTAATACTTCCTCATGGTTAAATAAAAGACAGGATTAATTGTGTTTCAGCAACATAATTTCTCGAGAATCTATATTCAAATTTTGTATTATTATAACTGAAATGTTATGCATTATATCATCTTGTTAATCAACAATGCATACAATCAATTATTAGTCATGGTTACCTTTTTTCTTACAAACTGTTATACTCGAAAGATGTATTTGTTGTCTCAGTGCTGTCCTTTTTGTTTCGGATTTGACCGCATTTTGCTTGTGCGGGACAATTGGTAGCACTCATAGGTCGGTAAAATCTTGAACTTCCTTCATATTCAGATGATGTAATTTTTGGCCTCAATTGATGGGTTCTCATTTGTCCCTTCTTCTTTAAGCCTTCTATTAGCTGATTGTCTGAAAATGACGTTGGATCAAGATTTTCCATTGTTCTTTGACCAAATTTTCGAGACTTCATTTCCAGTCTCATCTTCAGGGTTGACACAATACGCACAGGAGTAAAACACAACTTGTGACAAATGTGGTATTCTCATTCAAGACAGATATATTTATATCTATTTTAATTCTAAAAGTACTTTTCATTGTCTTCCTAATATCCGGTCTTCATACCTAGTCTCTAATACTCAAATGTATACAAAAACTTATCCCTGTCCCCCTCTGCGCACACAACTACTTATAAACATGTGTATTTTACTAAAGTGACATTTATTGAATAACTATAAGCACACTTAATGTATTGACAAACACGCCTATCACTGATATCTATATTTTAATTTCTGTTCCGGACGCATAGAAAGATCAACAAATTTTGAATTCAATGTTGCAGTAATCCTCACATGCCCCCCAGTTCACCTAATTCCAACCAGCTTGCAATCGGTTATAGACAGAGAGATTAAAAAACTATTGAAAGTCTATAGAGTATTATTCTATCGTTTTGACAAGACCGAATACGGAGTTTACACTAACCAAATCGTCTCTCAGCCAAATACACATTAATACTCATATCCTATATAAATTAGTTTCTCAATTAAAATATCTGTATCGTATATACCTATATAATAAATTTTATATTTAGTTACTTATTCATAATTACATATATACTCACTTCATATATAAAAAAAGAAAAAACATCCATGTAATTCCATAGGCTATATATAATGTATATATAGATAAGCATATAAGCAACCATGTGGGTTATTCCCACATCTTTTATAAATATCTTTATATTCTTCATATATATATATATATATATATATATACCTACGTGTATACACTATATATATACGAATATATGTATATATATATAAAATCAGCAATCTTTTATATTTAAATTTTATTTTTACTTATTTATATTTAAATATACACACACCCACATCTTATAAAATATCCATTTATACATACGTCCACACGCTATCTCAGTATATATAGAAAAGCATATAAGCAACCATGTGGGTTCATCCCACATCTTTTATAAATATCTATATATTCATGATATATATATATATATATATATATACGTGTATATACCATATATATATAATATGAATCTCATACAAGCAACACTGTGAGTCCCGCAACGGATAAATTATATCAGTCAAAATACTTTTTATATATCTCTTTTATTGTCTATCTATATACCCCTAGATATATGTATATATATATATATATGTAGATATATGTATCTATAGGCAATTGAAATGGGTTCTTTTAAAATTCAACCACTTACAATTTCTCCTTGCGTGTATAGTATATATACTAATTTTACTCACAATTTATATGTATATATAAATATCAAAGTGTATATATATTCCCGTCTACACCTCATATATATATATATACATAATGCCTATCTCAATTCACATAAGCAACCATGTGAGCTTTTCTCACCTTATATATAAAATCTAAATATTCTTCTACATATATATTGTGAATATCTAAATAAGCATTTAAGCAACCATGTGAGTTCACCCCACATCTTATATGAATATTTAGAATCATCCATATATATGTATTTGCGAAATATAGATGCCCATATTTGTTAAATATATTTAGATAAATATATAAGCAACAACGTGAAATTCTCTCACATCTTATATAAATTGAAATGTTCATCATATATATACATATATAACTATAGCCATATTACCGCCCTCTAACTCCATCTAATTCGTTCTGTTTTCTCCCCTTTCATAGTCGTGGTCTCTTATTTAGATTTATTGTTAGCTCTGATTCCTCTAATCTACGTTTCTTTCCATTAGAGAAGGCTTCATTGAATATTGGGCCTAATGATTTTTCTACACATGTCATATTCATGACGTTCATTCCTGATTTTATTTCAATTGATTCTCTAATCAACCTGGTTAATCTATTTCGGTTACATAGTGCAATCCGTTTACAGCCGTCCCAGTTTATTTGATGACCTGACTCCATTGAGTGTCTGGCTAGATCCGATCTATTACTATGTCTGTATTTGCATGCAGTCTTATGTTCACCTCTACGTACCTTTATTGGACGCATGGTTTCACCTATATACCTAAGATTGCAATCTTTACAAGGTATCTCATAAACCCCTGATGTGTTAAGAGGTTCTATTTTTTCTTTTTGATTCGGTAACTTATTGCCTATTGTAACTGTTTGTCTTAACACTGTTCTTATGTTGTATTTTGTTGCTAATATCCTAATCTTTCTACTTAATTTGGAGTCTGGTAGAACCAGAGTTCTGTGCTTATCTTCATTCTGATTATCTAAATCTCCTGTCCGTTTCTCCTGTGTTATTCTTCTCTTAAATCGCAATAATGTCTCCTTTATGATTTTCTCAGTTAATTTTTCTGGATAACCATTTATCCTGAATATTTCTTTCAATTTCATTAGTTCTTTATCCCTATATTTTAAATCCACTATTTTAAGACTTCTTATTATCATAGATTTTAGAATGCCTATTTTCATCCCAAACGGGTGGTTAGAGCAATAATTCAGGAGGATACCAGAATAAGTATCCTTCCTATAAATATCTTTCTCTAATGTCTGACCCATTCGTTTTAATTTTACATCTAGAAACGATAATTCTTCTTTGTTTTCTTTTTCCAATGTGAATTTTACCTCTCCCAGTTGATTAGCTAAATACAGAAAATTCTCCAACTCATTGTCCCCGTGATTCCAAATTAGGAAGATATCATCTAGGAATCTTAAATATAAGCATGGTTTGAGGGGAGATCTAAGTAGGAGATTTTTTTCTAAATAATGCATATAAATATTAGCGACTGGGACTGATAATGGTTGTCCCATAGGAACACCTTTAACTTGAAGGTAGAATTCATTTCTAAATATAAAGTATGTAGAGGACATACAAATTTTTAACATTTCCATAATACTACTTAACATCATTTTACTCCCTTCTAGTATTTCAGGGTATTCAGTTAGGCAACGTTGGACACACTCTAATGCAACCTGTACCGGAATGTTCGTATACATAGATACCACATCCAGGCTTGCCAGTTTATCATTCTCTAATAATTTATATTTACTAATAATATCCGTAAAGTGATAAGTATTCTTTAATGTATAATCTAGAAAATAGGTGTATTTTCTTATTCTATGGCACAGAAATTTGGACATTTTATAAGTTGGAGAATTCTGGACATTGACAATTAACCTAAGTGGATTATCTTTTTTATGAATTTTTACTAGACCATACACTCTGGGAGAGAGTGAATCTCTTTGTATTAATGATTTACCAAGTACTGAATCCAATTCCCCAGATCCGATCATTTGATTAATTAAAGCTTTAACCTCACCTTGTAATTTGTCCGTTGGGTCCTTATTTATTTTATGGTAAACTTCTTTATTATTTAATTGTACGTACATCTTATCCTCATAATCCCTCTGGTTTATTAGCACTGTTGCTCCACCTTTATCTGCTTTAAGGCATATCACCTTATTAGATAACAACTCCGATCTTAATCTTTTCAAGTCATAATTCTTTTTACATTTATCCTCCTTATGTTCTAATACTAATTTTGCAACATCCAATTCAAATTTAGTTTTCTCTTTTCCTGGGAGGAATTGTGCGATTTTAACTGTCTCGGTAATAATTTCATTCTTAGGTATGTATTCAATAGGAACAGCTGTGTTCAGTCCCAGGTTGAGTATTCTCTTTTCATTATCTTTGAGATCCATAGATGATAAGTTTATTACCCGTTTCGACACAAAAGAATCGTTTGGAATATTTCTTCCAGGCCTATAGATTCCCAGGTTTACAAGTTTCTTATCATGCCTCTTTTTAACCTTTTGAATTTCTTTATTCCTAGCCTTATCAGTGAAATCCTCTATACATTTAAGGTCCATTGAATGTAATATCAAGAGCAACCTTGACCTTATTTTAGTTTTTTCTCTAATTAGTTCATATTTTCTTTTTTCTTGACTTTTTATCGATGATTTCATTAAATGTATAGAAAGTTCTTGTTTCAGAATATTTCCTACTCTATCTAGCTGAAATGGTAGTCTAAATTTAAAGCATTTAGGTATAGTATTAAATTTTAAACATAATTTCAAGAATGAGATATGTTCCACTTGCCTTACAATTTGTATTTTCCTCCTTTTGTATTGGTTAAATAATTGCACGACTGATCCGGTCGTATTTTTGATTTAAGTACATTTTAAACGATGTTTATTTGATTCTCAGTGCTGTCCTTTTGTTTCGGATTTGACCGCATTTTTCTTGTGCGGGACAATTGATAGCACTCATAGGTCCAATTATTCAGATGATGCAATTTTTGGCCTCAATTGATGGGTTCTCAATTGTCCCTTCTTCTTTAAGCCATCAATTAGCTGATTGTCTGAAAATGACGTTGGATCAAGATCTTCCATTGTTCTTTTACGATATATTTCGAGACCGAATTTCCAGTTCATCTTCAGTGTCGACACAATACGCACAGGAGTAAAACACAACTTGTGGCAAATGTGGTATCCTCATTCAAGACAGATATATTTATATTTATTTATTCATATTAATTGTCTTCCTAATATCCGGTCTTCATACCTAGTCTCTAATACTCAAATGTATACAAAAAACTTAGCCTTGTCCCCCTCTGCGCACACTCACCTATAAACATGTGTATTTTACTAAAGTACATTTATATTGAATAACTATAGATGTACACGGGAAGATAGATATGCTTTGATATTTATATATACATATAAATTGTAAGTGGTTGAATTTCAAAGAACCTATTTCAACTGCTTATAGATACATATATCTACATATATATATATATATAGAAGTATATAGATAGACAATAAAATAGATATATAAAAAGTGTTTTACTGATATAATTTATCCGTTGCGGGACTCACAGTGTTGCTTGTATGAGATTCATATTATATATATGGTATATACACGTATATATTATATATATATATATAAATGATGAATATATAGATATTTATAAAAGATGTGGGATGAACCCACATAGTTGCTTATATGCTTATCTATATATTATATACATAGATAGCGTGTGGACATATGTATAAATGGATATTTTATAAGATGTGGGTACAAATATATAAGTAAAAATAAAATTAAAATATAAAAGATTGCTGATATATATATAGTGTATACACGTAGGTATAGTTATATTTAGATATATAGATATTTATAAAAGATGTGGGAGTAACCCACATAGTTGCTTATATGTTTATCTATATATATAGATATATACGATATTTTAATACAGAAACTAATTCATATAGGATCTGAGTATAAATGTGTACTGAGCGGAAAAACGATTTAGTTAGTGTAACTTCCGTATTCGGTCTTGTCAAAATGATAGAATAATACTCTATAGAGTTTCAATAGTTTTTTAATCTCTCTGTATATAACCGATTGCAAGCTGGATGGAATTAGGTGAACTGGGGGGCAGGTGAGGATTACAGCAATATAGAATTCAAAATTTGTTGATCTTTCTATGCGTCCGGTACAGCAATTAAAATATAGACATCATTGATAGGCGTGTATGTCAATCCATTAGGTGTGCTTATAGTTAAAATACACATGTTTATAGGTAGATGTGTGCGCAGAGGGGGACAGGGATAAGTTTTTGTATACATTTGAGTATTAGAGACTAGGTATGA
Organism: Eudiplozoon nipponicum; assembly: GCA_029291075.1. Lineage (NCBI taxonomy): Eukaryota > Metazoa > Platyhelminthes > Monogenea > Mazocraeidea > Diplozoidae > Eudiplozoon > Eudiplozoon nipponicum. The sequence goes on along the minus strand of JAQBSW010006375.1, from coordinate 8,771 downwards.
AGACCGGATATTAGGAAGACAATTAAAATAAAAATATATAAATATATCTGTCTTGAATGAGGATACCACATTTGCCACAAGTTGTGTTTTACTCCTGTGCGTATTGTGTCAACCCTGAAGATGAGACTGGAAATAACGTCTCGAAATATAGGTGAAAGATCAATGGCGGATCTTGATCCTAAAGCGCTTTCAGACAATCAGCTAATTGAAGGCTTAAAGGAGAAGGGACAAGTGAGAACCCATCAACTGAGGCCAAAAATTACATCATCTGAAAAGATAAAAGGTTCAAGATTTTGCCGACCTATGAGTGCTAACAATTGTCCCGCACAAGAAAAATGCGGTCAAATCCGAAACGAAAAGGACAGCACTGAGAAACAAAATAATACATCTTTTAAAATGTACTTAAATCAAAAATACGACCGGATCGTCGTGCAATTATTCAACCAATACAAAAGGAGGAAAATACAAATTGGAAGGCAAGTGGAACATATCTCATTCTTGAAATTATGTTTAAAATTTAATACTATACCTAAATGCTTTAAATTTAGACTACCATTTCAGCTAGATAGAGTAGGAAATATTCTGAAACAAGAACTTTCTATACATTTAATGAAATCATCGATAAAAAGTCAAGAAAAAAGAAAATATGAACTAATTAGAGAAAAAACTAAAATAAGGTCAAGGTTGCTCTTGATATTACATTCAATGGACCTTAAATGTATAGAGGATTTCACTGATAAGGCTAGGAATAAAGAAATTCAAAAGGTTAAAAAGAGGCATGATAAGAAACTTGTAAACCTGGGAATCTATAGGCCTGGAAGAAATATTCCAAACGATTCTTTTGTGTCGAAACGGGTAATAAACTTATCATCTATGGATCTCAAAGATAATGAAAAGAGAATACTCAACCTGGGACTGAACACAGCTGTTCCTATTGAATACATACCTAAGAATGAAATTATTACCGAGACAGTTAAAATCGCACAATTCCTCCCAGGAAAAGAGAAAACTAAATTTGAATTGGATGTTGCAAAATTAGTATTAGAACATAAGGAGGATAAATGTAAAAAGAATTATGACTTGAAAAGATTAAGATCGGAGTTGTTATCTAATAAGGTGATATGCCTTAAAGCAGATAAAGGTGGAGCAACAGTGCTAATAAACCAGAGGGATTATGAGGATAAGATGTACGTACAATTAAATAATAAAGAAGTTTACCATAAAATAAATAAGGACCCAACGGACAAATTACAAGGTGAGGTTAAAACTTTAATTAATCAAATGATCGGATCTGGGGAATTGGATTCAGTACTTGGTAAATCATTAATACAAAGAGATTCACTCTCTCCCAGAGTGTATGGTCTAGTAAAAATTCATAAAAAAGATAATCCACTTAGGTTAATTGTCAATGTCCAGAATTCTCCAACTTATAAAATGTCCAAATTTCTGTGCCATAGAATAAGAAAATACACCTATTTTCTAGATTATACATTAAAGAATACTTATCACTTTACGGATATTATTAGTAAATATAAATTATTAGAGAATGATAAACTGGCAAGCCTGGATGTGGTATCTATGTATACGAACATTCCGGTACAGGTTGCATTAGAGTGTGTCCAACGTTGCCTAACTGAATACCCTGAAATACTAGAAGGGAGTAAAATGATGTTAAGTAGTATTATGGAAATGTTAAAAATTTGTATGTCCTCTACATACTTTATATTTAGAAATGAATTCTACCTTCAAGTTAAAGGTGTTCCTATGGGACAACCATTATCAGTCCCAGTCGCTAATATTTATATGCATTATTTAGAAAAAAATCTCCTACTTAGATCTCCCCTCAAACCATGCTTATATTTAAGATTCCTAGATGATATCTTCCTAATTTGGAATCACGGGGACAATGAGTTGGAGAATTTTCTGTATTTAGCTAATCAACTGGGAGAGGTAAAATTCACATTGGAAAAAGAAAACAAAGAAGAATTATCGTTTCTAGATGTAAAATTAAAACGAATGGGTCAGACATTAGAGAAAGATATTTATAGGAAGGATACTTATTCTGGTATCCTCCTGAATTATTGCTCTAATCACCCGTTTGGGATGAAAATAGGCATTCTAAAATCTATGATAATAAGAAGTCTTAAAATAGTGGATTTAAAATATAGGGATAAAGAACTAATGAAATTGAAAGAAATATTCAGGATAAATGGTTATCCGGAAAAATTAACTGAGAAAATCATAAAGGAGACATTATTGCGATTTAAGAGAAGAATAACACAGGAGAAACGGACAGGAGATTTAGATAATCAGAATGAAGATAAGCACAGAACTCTGGTTCTACCAGACTCCAAATTAAGTAGAAAGATTAGGATATTAGCAACAAAATACAACATAAGAACAGTGTTAAGACAAACAGTTACAATAGGCAATAAGTTACCGAATCAAAAAGAAAAAATAGAACCTCTTAACACATCAGGGGTTTATGAGATACCTTGTAAAGATTGCAATCTTAGGTATATAGGTGAAACCATGCGTCCAATAAAGGTACGTAGAGGTGAACATAAGACTGCATGCAAATACAGACATAGTAATAGATCGGATCTAGCCAGACACTCAATGGAGTCAGGTCATCAAATAAACTGGGACGGCTGTAAACGGATTTCACTATGTAACCGAAATAGATTAACCAGGTTGATTAGAGAATCAATTGAAATAAAATCAGGAATGAACGTCATGAATATGACATGTGTAGAAAAATCATTAGGCCCAATATTCAATGAAGCCTTCTCTAATGGAAAGAAACGTAGATTAGAGGAATCAGAGCTAACAATAAATCTAAATAAGAGACCACGACTATGAAAGGGGAGAAAACAGAACGAATTAGATGGAGTTAGAGGGCGGTAATATGGCTATAGTTATATATGTATATATATGATGAACATTTCAATTTATATAAGATGTGAGAGAATTTCACGTTGTTGCTTATATATTTATCTAAATATATTTAACAAATATGGGCATCTATATTTCGCAAATACATATATATGGATGATTCTAAATATTCATATAAGATGTGGGGTGAACTCACATGGTTGCTTAAATGCTTATTTAGATATTCACAATATATATGTAGAAGAATATTTAGATTTTATATATAAGGTGGGAAAAGCTCACATGGTTGCTTATGTGAATTGAGATAGGCATTATGTATATTATATATATATATATATATATGAGGTGTAGACGGGAAGATAGATATGCTTTGATATTTATATATACATATAAATTGTAAGTGGTTGAATTTCAAAGAACCTATTTCAACTGCTTATAGATACATATATCTACATATATATATATATATAGAAGTATATAGATAGACAATAAAATAGATATATAAAAAGTGTTTTACTGATATAATTTATCCGTTGCGGGACTCACAGTGTTGCTTGTATGAGATTCATATTATATATATGGTATATACACGTATATATATATATATATATGATGAATATATAGATATTTATAAAAGATGTGGGATGAACCCACATAGTTGCTTATATGCTTATCTATATATATACATAGATAGCGTGTGGACATATGTATAAATGGATATTTTATAAGATGTGGGTACAAATATATAAGTAAAAATAAAATTAAAATATAAAAGATTGCTGATATATATATAGTGTATACACGTAGGTATAGTTATATTTAGATATATAGATATTTATAAAAGATGTGGGAGTAACCCACATAGTTGCTTATATGTTTATCTATATATATAGATATATACGATATTTTAATACAGAAACTAATTCATATAGGATCTGAGTATAAATGTGTACTGAGCGGAAAAACGATTTAGTTAGTGTAACTTCCGTATTCGGTCTTGTCAAAATGATAGAATAATACTCTATAGAGTTTCAATAGTTTTTTAATCTCTCTGTATATAACCGATTGCAAGCTGGATGGAATTAGGTGAACTGGGGGGCAGGTGAGGATTACAGCAATATAGAATTCAAAATTTGTTGATCTTTCTATGCGTCCGGTACAGCAATTAAAATATAGACATCATTGATAGGCGTGTATGTCAATCCATTAGGTGTGCTTATAGTTAAAATACACATGTTTATAGGTAGATGTGTGCGCAGAGGGGGACAGGGATAAGTTTTTGTATACATTTGAGTATTAGAGACTAGGTATGAAGACCGGATATTAGGAAGACAATTAAAATAAAATATATATAAATATATCTGTCTTGAATGAGGATACCACATTTGCCACAAGTTGTGTTTTACTCCTGTGCGTATTGTGTCAACCCTGAAGATGAGACTGGAAATAACGTCTCGAAATATAGGTCAAAGATCAATGGCGGATCTTGATCCTAAAGCGCTTTCAGACAATCAGCTAATTGAAGGCTTAAAGGAGAAGGGACAAGTGAGAACCCATCAACTGAGGCCAAAAATTACATCATCTGAAAAGATAAAAGGTTCAAGATTTTGCCGACCTATGAGTGCTAACAATTGTCCCGCACAAGAAAAATGCGGTCAAATCCGAAACGAAAAGGACAGCACTGAGAAACAAAATAATACATCTTTTAAAATGTACTTAAATCAAAAATACGACCGGATCGTCGTGCAATTATTCAACCAATACAAAAGGAGGAAAATACAAATTGGAAGGCAAGTGGAACATATCTCATTCTTGAAATTATGTTTAAAATTTAATACTATACCTAAATGCTTTAAATTTAGACTACCATTTCAGCTAGATAGAGTAGGAAATATTCTGAAACAAGAACTTTCTATACATTTAATGAAATCATCGATAAAAAGTCAAGAAAAAAGAAAATATGAACTAATTAGAGAAAAAACTAAAATAAGGTCAAGGTTGCTCTTGATATTACATTCAATGGACCTTAAATGTATAGAGGATTTCACTGATAAGGCTAGGAATAAAGAAATTCAAAAGGTTAAAAAGAGGCATGATAAGAAACTTGTAAACCTGGGAATCTATAGGCCTGGAAGAAATATTCCAAACGATTCTTTTGTGTCGAAACGGGTAATAAACTTATCATCTATGGATCTCAAAGATAATGAAAAGAGAATACTCAACCTGGGACTGAACACAGCTGTTCCTATTGAATACATACCTAAGAATGAAATTATTACCGAGACAGTTAAAATCGCACAATTCCTCCCAGGAAAAGAGAAAACTAAATTTGAATTGGATGTTGCAAAATTAGTATTAGAACATAAGGAGGATAAATGTAAAAAGAATTATGACTTGAAAAGATTAAGATCGGAGTTGTTATCTAATAAGGTGATATGCCTTAAAGCAGATAAAGGTGGAGCAACAGTGCTAATAAACCAGAGGGATTATGAGGATAAGATGTACGTACAATTAAATAATAAAGAAGTTTACCATAAAATAAATAAGGACCCAACGGACAAATTACAAGGTGAGGTTAAAGCTTTAATTAATCAAATGATCGGATCTGGGGAATTGGATTCAGTACTTGGTAAATCATTAATACAAAGAGATTCACTCTCTCCCAGAGTGTATGGTCTAGTAAAAATTCATAAAAAAGATAATCCACTTAGGTTAATTGTCAATGTCCAGAATTCTCCAACTTATAAAATGTCCAAATTTCTGTGCCATAGAATAAGAAAATACACCTATTTTCTAGATTATACATTAAAGAATACTTATCACTTTACGGATATTATTAGTAAATATAAATTATTAGAGAATGATAAACTGGCAAGCCTGGATGTGGTATCTATGTATACGAACATTCCGGTACAGGTTGCATTAGAGTGTGTCCAACGTTGCCTAACTGAATACCCTGAAATACTAGAAGGGAGTAAAATGATGTTAAGTAGTATTATGGAAATGTTAAAAATTTGTATGTCCTCTACATACTTTATATTTAGAAATGAATTCTACCTTCAAGTTAAAGGTGTTCCTATGGGACAACCATTATCAGTCCCAGTCGCTAATATTTATATGCATTATTTAGAAAAAAATCTCCTACTTAGATCTCCCCTCAAACCATGCTTATATTTAAGATTCCTAGATGATATCTTCCTAATTTGGAATCACGGGGACAATGAGTTGGAGAATTTTCTGTATTTAGCTAATCAACTGGGAGAGGTAAAATTCACATTGGAAAAAGAAAACAAAGAAGAATTATCGTTTCTAGATGTAAAATTAAAACGAATGGGTCAGACATTAGAGAAAGATATTTATAGGAAGGATACTTATTCTGGTATCCTCCTGAATTATTGCTCTAATCACCCGTTTGGGATGAAAATAGGCATTCTAAAATCTATGATAATAAGAAGTCTTAAAATAGTGGATTTAAAATATAGGGATAAAGAACTAATGAAATTGAAAGAAATATTCAGGATAAATGGTTATCCGGAAAAATTAACTGAGAAAATCATAAAGGAGACATTATTGCGATTTAAGAGAAGAATAACACAGGAGAAACGGACAGGAGATTTAGATAATCAGAATGAAGATAAGCACAGAACTCTGGTTCTACCAGACTCCAAATTAAGTAGAAAGATTAGGATATTAGCAACAAAATACAACATAAGAACAGTGTTAAGACAAACAGTTACAATAGGCAATAAGTTACCGAATCAAAAAGAAAAAATAGAACCTCTTAACACATCAGGGGTTTATGAGATACCTTGTAAAGATTGCAATCTTAGGTATATAGGTGAAACCATGCGTCCAATAAAGGTACGTAGAGGTGAACATAAGACTGCATGCAAATACAGACATAGTAATAGATCGGATCTAGCCAGACACTCAATGGAGTCAGGTCATCAAATAAACTGGGACGGCTGTAAACGGATTGCACTATGTAACCGAAATAGATTAACCAGGTTGATTAGAGAATCAATTGAAATAAAATCAGGAATGAACGTCATGAATATGACATGTGTAGAAAAATCATTAGGCCCAATATTCAATGAAGCCTTCTCTAATGGAAAGAAACGTAGATTAGAGGAATCAGAGCTAACAATAAATCTAAATAAGAGACCACGACTATGAAAGGGGAAAAAACAGAACGAATTAGATGGAGTTAGAGGGCGGTAATATGGCTATAGTTATATATGTATATATATGATGAACATTTCAATTTATATAAGATGTGAGAGAATTTCACGTTGTTGCTTATATATTTATCTAAATATATTTAACAAATATGGGCATCTATATTTCGCAAATACATATATATGGATGATTCTAAATATTCATATAAGATGTGGGGTGAACTCACATGGTTGCTTAAATGCTTATTTAGATATTCACAATATATATGTAGAAGAATATTTAGATTTTATATATAAGGTGGGAAAAGCTCACATGGTTGCTTATGTGAATTGAGATAGGCATTATGTATATATATATAATATATATATATATGAGGTGTAGACGGGAAGATATATATGCTTTTGATATTTATATATACATATAAATTGTAAGTGGTTGAATTTCAAAGAACCTATTTCAACTGCTTATAGATACATATATCTACATATATATATATATATATATATAGAAGTATATAGATAGACAATAAAATAGATATATAAAAAGTGTTTTACTGATATAATTTATCCGTTGCGGGACTCACAGTGTTGCTTGTATGAGATTCATATTATATATATGGTATATACACGTATATATATATATATATATATGATGAATATATAGATATTTATAAAAGATGTGGGATGAACCCACATAGTTGCTTATATGCTTATCTATATATATACATAGATAGCGTGTGGACATATGTATAAATGGATATTTTATAAGATGTGGGTACAAATATATAAGTAAAAATAAAATTAAAATATAAAAGATTGCTGATATATATATAGTGTATACACGTAGGTATAGTTATATTTAGATATATAGATATTTATAAAAGATGTGGGAGTAACCCACATAGTTGCTTATATGTTTATCTATATATATAGATATATACGATATTTTAATACAGAAACTAATTCATATAGGATCTGAGTATAAATGTGTACTGAGCGGAAAAACGATTTAGTTAGTGTAACTTCCGTATTCGGTCTTGTCAAAATGATAGAATAATACTCTATAGAGTTTCAATAGTTTTTTAATCTCTCTGTATATAACCGATTGCAAGCTGGATGGAATTAGGTGAACTGGGGGGCAGGTGAGGATTACAGCAATATAGAATTCAAAATTTGTTGATCTTTCTATGCGTCCGGTACAGCAATTAAAATATAGACATCATTGATAGGCGTGTATGTCAATCCATTAGGTGTGCTTATAGTTAAAATACACATGTTTATAGGTAGATGTGTGCGCAGAGGGGGACAGGGATAAGTTTTTGTATACATTTGAGTATTAGAGACTAGGTATGAAGACCGGATATTAGGAAGACAATTAAAATAAAATATATATAAATATATCTGTCTTGAATGAGGATACCACATTTGCCACAAGTTGTGTTTTACTCCTGTGCGTATTGTGTCAACCCTGAAGATGAGACTGGAAATAACGTCTCGAAATATAGGTGAAAGATCAATGGCGGATCTTGATCCTAAAGCGCTTTCAGACAATCAGCTAATTGAAGGCTTAAAGGAGAAGGGACAAGTGAGAACCCATCAACTGAGGCCAAAAATTACATCATCTGAAAAGATAAAAGGTTCAAGATTTTGCCGACCTATGAGTGCTAACAATTGTCCCGCACAAGAAAAATGCGGTCA
>JAQBSW010006374.1:0-49136 GCA_029291075.1 Eudiplozoon nipponicum | reverse complement strand
AATATAATGAAATGTAGTCTTATTAATAGTATTAAAATAATGAGATTAGATATGATCGATAAAGTAATTAATTCATCACTGCTGATAATCTGTCAAAGATCAAAGAGATTTATTTTGGCCAAACTGAAGAGTATTTCTAGACTAGGATACAAACTCCTCACAGACTACGGTAAATATAAGGAAAAATTAAACCTTATATTACCTGTGTGTAAAAATGATTATGAATTTCTCTGTAAATTGGATGAAGTATTTGGCAACTTGTTATGTCATCCACAGAACGAAAGCAATTTCATTGATCTACCGGATCCTTCGGGAAACCAGGATCTAGGACTTATTATTGACAGTGATGCATTGATAGAATTAATGTTAAAAATAAAATCAAAAAAACAAAAAGATCACCTTGGTATATCGATTAATAACCTACTTCAATTACCTTTAAATTTTATGAATGCGCTCTGCAATTTTATAAATAGCATTTTGAAGAATGGGATATTACCAATCGATATACTAACAATAGTAGCTAAACCTTTGCCAAAAGTAAGTAAGCCAACGTGTACCAGTGATTACAGATTAATCTCTATTATCCCTTCGTTTTTGAAGATAATAGAACGATTGATACTTGATCATTTAGAACGTATACTGCCGGCTGATTTCGAGAAATGCCAACATGGCCTTACGAAAGACAGGTCGAAAACTACTAATATGCTCTCTATGTGGAAACATGTAATTACATTAGATGAGAAAAAGTTAGATGCATTAATTGTATTCATAGATATCTCAAAAGCTTTTGACTCTGTATCTTTTGATGCTATTTTGAATGCGATTAATTTATTGAATATTGATCCGAATATTTTTAGATTACTTAGATACTATTTATATAATCGAAGAATGAGTATTCAAGTAAACGATTTGATATCTAAATCAAAAAGGGTAACAAGTGGAGTTCCACAGGGATCAAGTTTGGGGCCAATTTTATTTAAAATTGTATTTGCACATTTGGAAACTAAAATCCCTAACGGTCGAGTTTGCAAATTTGCTGATGATTTGAAAATAATCTTTCCAATTGATCCAAATAAAGTCTAATTCTCCAAAAATAATGTGACATTAGATTTGTTTGATTTAAGTGGATACTTGTTAACACTAGGGCTGAGAATAAACAGTAAAAAGACGAGAGCTTTAAAAATAGGTAACAGAACAGAATTTAATTATGTTTATTTTCATGATGCTGAGATTAATGATGTTTTTGAGATTAAACTTATTCAAGAAATTAAGGATTTAGGCATAACTATTCATTGTACGGCTTCTGCTGAGAGACATATTGAAAGGATAGTAGGCAGTTCCAAGAACAGATGGGCATTAATAAATGGAGATATTATATCGCATGAAATAAAATTTAAAAATGTTTATAATATGAATTAGACCGATACTAGAATATGCTGCTGCTACTTGGAATCCCTTAACAAAGGGTTTGTCTAATAAGATAGAAGCTGTACAAAGAAAAGTTGTGAAACAAATTAGTCCTATCTCCTGCACTATATACGCCACTAGATTACAGTTTGTATCACTGCATTCTTTATGGTTTCGGAGGATGTGCTATTGCATAAAAGCTTTCCATTCGAACCAGTGGACTGGTGCCTATATGAATCCAATAAGAAAGAGTCATGAAATTGGAACTAGATCTGGTCATTTTGCAATATCTCCACCATTGGTGGGGAATGTTGCGAGCAAGCTATTCTCTTTTACAAAAATTTACAAAATTTGCAATCAATTGCCAAAGGGGCTTAGAGAAACACCTCCAACTAAAATGTCTTTTAAATTTTTATCTACCGAACTAGAAAAAGTGTTTAATCCTGCTGATAATTTTGATTTTGATTATGATAATACTTTCTCATGGTTAAATGAAAGAAAGGATTAATTGTTTTTCAGCAGCATAATTTCTCGAGATTCTATCTTTAAAATTTTGTATTATTAAAACTGAAATGTTATGCATTATATCATCTTGTTAATCAACAATACATACAATCAATTATTAGTCATGGTTCCCTTTTTTTCTTACAAAATGTTATACTCGAATTATAACTTAAATTTTCCTAATTTTGATGAAGAATCTATCACTGTTTACAGCTGATCTTTCTGATGCTGATAAATTGTACAGTACAACTAATTGCACATATATATGTGGTGTGATATCTTTTTCTATTGTACATTTTCTAATTTTATTATTTGATGGAACATGTGTGGTTTGAATCCAAATAAAGATATTCTATTCTATTCTAAAAAAAAATTTTATTTACCAATGAGAAAAATGCGAAACTTGCCGTTAACCAATAGTTTGCAAGTAGACTATGGCATGGCTATTTAAGCACGGCAAATTTACCATGCAGTTCAGTCGGCTCATTTGCCTTCTGCTTTGCGTTACATGTGCGTGCTGCCGGCTGTCATCACCTACGCTGGTTATTGGATTGTCTTCACCAACAATTGGCAATATACGTGACACATCTTGTTGCTGTACAACCAGCGAGACGAGCCAATTAATGCAGAACTTCAACGAAGTTTCCACATCGAGATTACAACGCAACAACAGTAGGAACCATAGTCCGAGACAACCCAAGGTTCTAGGACATCTTCACACTAAAGGATCTCTCTCGGCATTTGCTGGAGAACGCACGACCGGCCCTGTTAAGAGCCCCCTATCAGTACAATAACTCTATATCCATAGCAATTTAACCGAGTTTGTAACATCGTACGGAATTTACTTGAAGCTGGGTGCTCTGAATAGAGATTAGTTACTGATATGGGGGCCCTTAAGAGGGCCTGGTAATGCGTTCTCTTGAAGTCTTCAGAGTTGAAGATGTCCTAGGGCCTTGGGTGGACTCTGGTTGAGTTGTCGCTCCCGCAATTTAACCGAGTTTGTAACATCGTACGGAAATTACTTGAAGCTGGGTGCTCTGAATAGAGATTAGTTACTGATATGGGGGCCCTTAAGAGGGCCTGGTAATGCGTTCTCTTGAAGTCTTCAGAGTATGAAGATGTCCAAGAGCCTTGGGTGGACTCTGGTTGAGTTGTCGCTCCCGTGGTTGAGCTGTAATCACGGTGTGGATGGTATCCTGCAGGTTCTGCACATAATTGGCTCGTCTCTCCGGTATACCGCAACAAGATGAGTCACGGATGTAGTTAGTTGTTGGTGAAACTATCAAATCACCAGCGTAGGTATTGACAGCCGACAGAACGCACACGCGTGAAGCAGGTAGAATGCAAATGCCACAACTGACTTGCATGGTAAATTACCGTGCTTAAATAGCATGCAATATGTCTACTTGCACACTATTGGTTAAACGTGGTTAAACGTGGTTAAACGGCAATTTGCTTTTTTCTCATTGGTGCAACGTAAATAAATTTGAATTTAATTTACGCAATATGTCGGCGATTGATTTGTGTCGTTACAACACTTTCCTCTCTGAAAAAAGAAAAAATATTCCTCTGCGAGGCTAGATAAGAAATGCATGACAGAGTTCGAACCAAGTTAAGCAAAAATATGATGAACCATAAGTGCTGGGCTTAAATATGATTGTTGGTTGCTTCAACAATGATATGATGCCAGGTAACCACTAGGAATTGCTACACAAATTGTTAGCTCTAGTGGTCGGTCATAGCACGTGAGGCAAAATAGAGCAGTGTAAGTTTTTGGAGCCGCAGCGTGAAGATTTCGAGGTAAATCGCCTCTGAATTTGCCAGGTTTAAGATAAAAACCTAAGCAGGTTGGATCGTTGTCAATGTGTTTGTATACGACCAAAGGAGCTAGAGTGCTCGACGTTGTGGTCATGACATTTGTAGAGTGGTCTTTGTGCAATTGATAAAGTTGAGATATGCATTGAAAGTGGCCTGTACCATGATATGTAGCTGATCACTACTTAGTGTTGCTACACGAAAGCGTTAGCTCTAAGTAGCTGGTCATACCAAAATAGGCAGTGTAATGTCATGTGTGAGAAATACATTATAATGTAAAAATATATACATTAAAATCAAAGGTAACTGCATAAAAATATGTACACGAACATTGCCTCAGAGATGGCATAATACCAAAGAACTGTTCAAAAATGCTACAAAATTGTTAGCTAAGAACAGCTGGTTATGCCACGTGAGACAAATACGAAAAATAACGTAAGGTTAAAAAATTTTATAGTTAATGTTAATGTTTAAAAAAAATTAATTACGCGTTATACAAAGCAGGTTATTGAGATTGTGGGCAGACGGAGCCTGAGACGTGTGTAGAAGGTTGAACGCTCTCAGGATCAGGTGGTTCGATAAACGGTTTCAACCTGTCTATGCTTACTGATGTCGGTGTAGCGCCTTGCATAATGATGAAGTATTTTGGCTGTCTGAGCAAAATCGGGTAAGGACCGCGATACTTTGGTTGTAGTGGTGCAACAGCATTATTGTTGCGAACGAGTACTCTCTTGCAGCTGTGGAGCTGTGGGTGAACGAAGACTGGACGAGGCGTGTGTCTCGGCTGCTGTTCGGACATGTTACCGAAATGAAGTCGAAGGCGGGTAGCTTCGTCTTGTGGGTCATCTTGTGCCGGTAGTAGACGTGGGAGCTGACTAGGCAGGCGTAGATCCATGCCATACAAGAGTTGTGACGCAGATGTTTTAATGGATTCACGAGTACGGGAACGCATGGCAAGCAGAACTAAAGGTAGTGCATTGACCCAGTTGCCATTAATGGACGAGGATGCTAAAGCAGCTTTGAGTTCCCTATGCATTCTCTCTACCATGCCATTAGCTTGGGGATGGTAGGCAGTCGTCTGGCGTAAGATGCATCCCATGTACCGCAAGGTGGTTTTGAAACGATCAAATGAGAAGCAAGTGCCTCTGTCCGTGATGACCTCATTGGGAACACCATAATTGGATATCCATGCAGAGATAAAACCGTTAGTTACTTTGTCTGCAGAAATGGTGCCAAGAGGTAATGCCGCAGGCCACCGTGTAAATCTATCGATCATAGTTAGAAGGTAGCTGAAACCTTGAACCTTTGTCAGATGAACTATGTCGATGTGGACGATGGCTAGGCGAGAAGTAGATCGAAAATGTTGCAACTTAGAACGAGTGTGTCGTGTGATCTTGTTTTTCTGACAAATTGCACACTCTGAGACCCATCGTTTAACATTCTGCCTAAGTCTGTGACCCCAGAAACGATCTGTAAGAAGTCGGACAGTCGCTTGGCTTCCTGGGTGAGAAATTGAGTGAATTGAATCGAAAACTTTTCTCTGAAGGCTGGTCGGCAGAACTGGCTTGCTGGGCTGCGTACCCGTGAAGTAAACAATTGGTAAGCCTTCCCACAGACGGCATATGAACTTGGTTGGGTGACGGGCTATTGATCTTTGAATGTGAATGTCACCGCGTTGTTCAGTTCGCAGGAGAGTTGGCGTTAGTGCAGGTTCACTGAATGCCACGGAGTTGACAGTGAATGGTGACGGCGAAGGTGGTTGTAGAGAGACGTCTGGCCTGGACATGGCATCTGCAATAAAATTCTGTTTGCCCTTGACGTGAAAGACGTCAAATTGCCATTCGCTTAGACGAGAAAGCTGTCTTTCCACTCTGGCAGGGTACTTGGCGATAGATGAAGTTGCGTTTCGAAGTGCGCTAACTAGTGGTGCATGATCTGTGAAAACAACAAATCTGCTACTGCCAATGATGCTGATAAATGGCGCACTGCGTCGTGGATGGCGAGAAGTTCTCGGCCGAAAGTGTCGTACCTCGTTTCTACTGGTTGGAGAGTACGCGAGTAGAAACTGATAGGCTTCCGAACTCCGTCGATCTCTTGTTCCAAAGTGGCTCCAATAGCGAATTCAGAAGCATCTGTCGTGAGTAGAAATGGCTTTTTGAAATCTGGATGCGTTAGCATTGTGGCATTTTCTAACGAGTTGATGGCAAGTCGAAGTAATTCCTCGTCATCTGATGACCAAGCAATGATGGAATTCTTGCTAAGTCCTTTTCGGTTCCCCAGGTGCCTGCACAAAGAATAAAGTTGTTTTGAAAGGCCTGGAAGGAACTTGCGATAATAGTTTAGTACTCCCAGGATTTTCTGCAAATCGCTCAAAGTCCTTGATGACTTGATATTCTTGATTGAATTCGTCTTTGACGGCAACGGTTGAATACCTTGGGCCGTGATACGATGCCCTAAGAAGTCGACGGATGAAGTTGCAATCTGCGTCTTGTCACAGTTGATCTTCAGTCCGTGGTTGGATAAGCGTAAGAGGACATTTCGTAGATGTTTCGCATGAGATTCTAGATCTGGACTGAATACCACAATGTCATCGAGATATGACATACAATAAGCAGAGTCGTCGCGAAGTATGTTGTCTATGAATCTTTGAAATGTCTGAGTAGCACACTTAAGTCCAAAAGGCATGTAAAGATATTCAAAATGGCCAAATGGAGTGATGACTGCAGTTTTCTCGATATCCTCTGGTGCTACCGGTATGTGATGGTACGCTTGTCTGTGGTCAATCACTGAGAAGAAATTGCTGCCATTGAGTTTTTCAAGTAAAGTGTTGATATTTGGAATAGGATATGCATCAGATTTTGTCACTGAATTTAGCTTACGGTGGTCTCCACAGGCTCTGTACGATCCGTTTGATTTTGAGACTAAGTGCAGTGGTGACGCCCATGAACTTTTCGATGGTCTGATGATTCCCTCTTCCAAAAGCCTTGAGAATTCTTCTTGGGCAGCTTTCAGCTTAGCAGGATCCAGTGGTCGCTTCTTGAGTGCAATAGGTTGTCCTTCTGTGACGATATGATGCATCGTGCTGAGAGACTCGCAGTCGACTTGTTAAGATCGCAAAGCGATTTGTATTTTCGAAGAGCTGCTGATACCCGTGCTGAATGATGCACTGGGGTTGCTGAATGACCTGTAACTCCAAACGCTCGGAGGCAAGTGTCCAAAAGCTTTGTTCAAGTCCGGTGGAGGGGTCGATGATCTTTCGATTGGCAAGATCAACAATGAGCCGAAATTTTAGAAGGAAATCAAGGCCTATTATATTATGTGAGACCTTGGCAATGATGAAGTTGTGGGAAAATTCACGTCGTAGACCCATGTTGAGTGTGCGGTATTGGCAGCCATAAGTTGGTATGGGCTCGCCTGTAGCTGTTGCGAGAAGAACGCCTAGCGACATCTCGGCCATTGAATCACCTTTGAGAACTGAGACTGCCGCACCTGTGTCTACGATGAACTCTTCGCCAGTTTTGAAATCAAGAAGGCGCAGAAGTTCGTTGGGCTGTTTGGCCGGGTCATGCAAACAAGTAGGCTGGTGATTGCGACCGGCATTGTCTGTTTGGTTCTCTATGTGAAAAATTCGGCGTGGACGAAAAGAGTCGACAGGGATGTCGGATTGTTGTTCGCTTCTTCCCTGTAGCGCCGTTGATGCCGTTGATGTGCAGAAAGTACGGTATTCTACTTCCTGCGCCAGACGTTTCCTGATATTGATGCACCCTTGTGCCTGCGGTCTGTTGTCCTTTCCGTCAGCTGTGGAAATTGACACTCATTCGGAAATTCTTCGGAACGACAAAGACAAACTTGGCAAGCATAAAAACTTCTGGTGGTTATAACACCAGTTCTTTGGGGCATATTTATTAAAGGATTGCGGAGATCTCGATCGCCGCCTACCATTATAATTTGACTTGGAAACGAATTTTGGTCGATAATTCACTAGATTTATCTCGGATTTTGTAATGGCCAATCCTTCTAGAACTTTGGCCATGTTCGCCACTGTTCTCTCTAAAGAGGAGATTCTATCATCTTGCGGGGGTGAAGAAAAGGATGATGGATTCACTTTGGGTTCCAAAACCCTATATTCTAACTCACATCTCTCAGATAAGTCATCTATAGAGAGAGTGTTGGGGAGCTTTCTGGCAAAGAGTTTTAATGTTTGGGGAAGATTGTTAATAAAAACAACCTTAGCCTCATGGTCAGAAATGTTGGTTTTATACCAACGTTTCCGTAATTCCCTCAGTATTTCTATGGGGCCAAGATTTGGCATATCTAACTGCGCATATTTGTTTATCTGCTCAGTTTCCGTGGGTCCAAGCAAGGATTCTACCTCGTTTTGTAGGCCCAAAATGGGATTAGGTAGCTTCCTAATAGCCTCAAGCTTAGGATAAATCCGTCGCTGCAATTCAGAAGGTAGTTTAGCAAAAACCTTTGACAGTTTTTGATGACTGTCATAATCAGGAAACGGGGAGAACGCGGAGTCTACGCGCATAAAAAATAGCTCACTATCTCCATCCCAAACAGGAACATCAATATCTAAAATTGGACCTGACATTTTAACAATCTTAGCGCACTTCGAAACGCAACTTCATCTATCGCCAAGTACCCTGCCAGAGTAGAAAGACAGCTTTCTCGTCTAAGCGAATGGCAATTTGACGTCTTTCACGTCAAGGGCAAACAGAACTTCATTGCAGATGCCCTGTCTAGGCCAGACGTCTCTCTACAACCACCTTCGCCGTCACCATTCACTGTCAACTCCGTGGCACTCAGTGAACCTGCACTAACGCCAACTCTCCTGCGAACTGAACAACGCGGTGACATTCACATTCAAAGATCAATAGCCCGTCACCCAACCAAGTTCATATGCCGTCTGTGGGAAGGCTTACCAATTGTTTACTTCACGGGTACGCAGCCCAACAAGCCAGTTCTGCCGACCAGCCTTCAGAGAAAGGTTTTCGATTCAATTCACTCAATTTCTCACCCAGGAAGCCAAGCGACTGTCCGACTTCTTACAGATCGTTTTTGGGGTCACAGACTTAGGCAGAATGTTAAACGATGGGTCTCAGAGTGTGCAATTTGTCAGAAAACAAGATCACACGACACACTCGTTCTAAGTTGCAACATTTTCGGTCTACTTCTCGCCTAGCCATCGTCCACATCGACATAGTTCATCTGACAAAGGTTCAAGGTTTCAGCTACCTTCTAACTATGATTGATAGATTTACACGGTGGCCTGCGGCATTACCTCTTGGCACCATTTCTGCAGACGAAGTAACTAACGGTTCAATCTCTGCATGGATATCCAATTATGGTGTTCCCAATGAGGTCATCACGGACAGAGGCACTTGCTTCTCATCGGATCGTTTCCAAACCACCTTGCGGTACATGGGATGCACCTTGCGCCAGACGACTGCCTACCATCCCCAAGCTAGCGGCATGGTAGAGAGAATGCATAGGGAACTCAAAGCAGCTTTAGCATCCTCGTCCATTAATGGCAACTGGCTCGATACACTACCTTTAGTTCTGCTGGCCATGCGTTCTCGTACTCGAGAATCCATTAAAACGTCTGCGTCACAACTCTTATAGGCATGGATCTACGCCTGCCTAGTCAGCTCCTACTGCCTACTACCGGGCACAAGATGACCCATTGCAATACGAAGCTACCCGCTTTCGACTTCATTTCGGTAACATGTCCGAACAGCAGCCGAGACACGCCTCGTCCAGTCTTCGTTCACCCACAGCTCCACAGCTGCAAGAGAGTAATCGTTCGCAACAATACTGCTGTTGCACCACTACAACCCAAGTATCGCGGTCCTTACCCGATTTTACTAAAACAGCCAAATACTTCATCATTATGCAAGGCGCTACACCGACATCAGTAAGCATAGACAGGTTTAAACCGTTTATCGAACCACCTGATCCTGAGAGCGTTCAACCTTCTACACACGTCTCAGGCTCCGTCTGCCCACAATCTCAACCTGCTTTGTATAACGCGTAATTAATTTTTTTTAAACATTAACATTTAACTATAAATTTTTTTTTAACTTTACGTTAATTTTTAGTAATTGTCTCACGTGGCATAACCACCTGTTCTTAGCTAACAATTGTGTAGCATTCTTGAACAGTTCTTTGGTATTATGCCATCTCTGAGGCAATGTTCGTGTACATATTTTTATGCAATTACCTTTTTATTTTAATGTATATATTTTTACATTATAATGTATTTCTCACACATGACATTACACTGCCTATTTTGTTATGAGCTATTACTTAGAGCTAATGCTTTCGTGTAGCAACACTAAGTAGTGATCAGCTTCATATCATGGTACAGGCCACTTTCAATGCATATCTCAACTTTATCTATTTCACAAAGACCACTCTACAAATGTCATGATCACAACGTCGAGCACTCAAGCTCCTTTGGTCGTATACAAACACATTGACAACGATCCAACCTGCTTAGGTTTTCAACTTAAACCTGGCAAATTCAGAGGCGATTTACCTCGAAATCTTCACGCTGCGGCTCCAAATACTTACACTGCTCTATTTTGCCTCACGTGCTATGACCGTCCACTAGAGCTAACAATTTGTGTAGCAATCCCTAGTGGTTACCTGGCATCATATCATTGTTGAAGCAACCAACAAGCATATTTAAGCCCAGCACTTATGGTTCTGCTTAACTTGGTTCGAACTCTGTCATGCATTTCTTATCTAGCCTCGCAGAGAGGAATATTTTTTTTTCTTTCAGAGAGGAAAGTGTTGTAACGACACAAATCAATCGCCGACATATTGCGTAAATTAAATTCAAATTTATTTACGTTGCACCAATGAGAAAAAAGCAAATTGCCGTTTAACCACGTCTAACCACGTTTAACCAATAGTATGCAAGTACACATATTGCATGCTATTTAAGCACGGTAATTTACCATGCAAGTCAGTGGTGGCATTTGCCTTCTACCTGCTTCACGCGTGTGCGTTCTGTTGGCTGTCAATACGTGTGCGCTCTGTCGGCTGTCAATACCTACTCATCTTGTTGCGGGATACCGGAGAGACGAGCCAATTGAGTGCAGGACCTGCAGGACACCATCCACAACGCGATCACAGCTCAACCACGGGAGCAACAAATCAACCAGAGTCCACCCAAGGCTCTAGGGCATCTTCAACGCTGAAGACTTCAAGAGAACGCATTACCCGGCCCTCTTAAGGGCCCCCATATCAGTAACTAATCTCTTTTCAGAGCACCTTAACCGAGTTTGTAACGTCGTACGGCATTTACTTGAAGCCGGGGCGTTTACACAATGTATTATTATTATTATACCTTCGCTACAGAAAATTTGCGGTGGAGATATTTCCTTCGACGAAATCAATTTATATAGAAATGAATATACATAACCATACAAAATTAGCGTTAATATAATCATTGTTCATATCGCTATCAATAATTTTTTTCTATCAACGATTGTAGAATTGTATAACGATTGTATAATTTAAAAATGGTTAATGTTTTTATCACAACTAATTGTGAAATATTTTGACAGAACTTTGCCATTGAAGTATATTGTTAATTAAGTATTCATGTCAATACTACGAAAACTAAGTTTGTTTATATAGATATATTGTAGGGGGGAAATCGATTGTATTAGTAAGAAGTTATCCGCTTTGGTGTTATGGAGGTGCGCTTGCCTTTGTTGGTATTTATTTCTTGTAAACATTTTGCAGGCACTGTATTTTCGATAAGTCGTGAAATTCGTGCAATTCATATGGATCCCTATAGGCCATTTAAATACAAAGCATTTTACACTGGTAACGAATTTTCTAATATGTTGTAGTTCAGAGGATCGAGGATGTAGAAATAACGGACCAGAATTATGATTTATATAATTGAACATCATTCTGTAAATTTAAAGTAATACATTAGAATTCTACTTAAATTTTTGCGAAGTTTTGATAGTTAAAATAATTTTCCACAAGAGCATGTGTAGGGGATTTCCTCTGTTCATTTAATGCGAGTCGCTTGGATGCCAATTTAACACATTAAAATCTGTTCTCTTTTCTGTAACTTACCGAAGCTTCGGAGTCTGATTTCTTCGACGAGGTCACAACTGCACACACAGGAGTCTTCCTGAAGAACTAGTGTGGCTCGTAATATGTGTCAATTCAGCCACCAATTTAATATGTACAACCACATTGATGATATGCAGCCTTAAAGCCGTAGCATATAATCTGTCATGAATTTCAAGTGGAAAATAACTTACAATCTCATTCTTAAGCAATGTTTTGTTCATTCGCGTAGTTATTTTTGGCTGATACTTCTCTTTTGCATCATTAACCCCAAGCTCAAAGGAGTTGGATGATAGATTGCAATAATGTATTTCTTCAACCAGAACAGATTGCCCTTTGATTTGAAAAAAACGTATGCGTATTAAGCTCAATCCGTATCGTTGTCTGGCCTTTTTGTACTCTGAATTATACGAATATCACGTCACCTTCGACTGGCGTGATTATCATCCATTATTGAGGCCACAGTTTACTTATTTAATAAAAGCTCCTTGTATGTCAAGCTTATACTTGCAAGGCTACTAGGATTTTCGCTAAGACAAGAATGAACGAGTGGATTATTCAATTTGGATTCCCATTAGTGTGAACCTCCTCCCTTATGCTAGCTTTGCTAAGGCCCTTCGTCATCTGTTCTGTGTATGGAGACAAGCAACTTCTGTATTCGTTCATGTATACGTGCGTTCCCTAAACACTGGAATGTCTGAATTGCGTTCTTCAAGTCCAAATGACATGCGTAGATATGCGTGCGATTTACCTCCAGATGATCGCACTGCGATGAGTCGAGTCGACTCCGCCTCAAGTATTTGATAGTGCGCTTTTTGCAGACTACGTAGCATACAACGGCTACACAAAATATCCCTAAGAATTGTTTTGTTTGGAGAGGGAATACGAATGATCTTCAGTTACAGTTTGCAATAAACCGCAGTTACCAAAAACGCTCCTTCGTCTCGGATCAGGTTTAGAAATTACTTTTCGAGACCCAAAGTTGAAATTTGATCCTCCAATCCTTTGAAATTCTCCGTTAATTCTAAAGCTAATGATTTAAATAAATTCAGTGTAGCTCGATATTTATGTATTAAGTCAGCCACAAAACGACTATTTATATCTTTGGGGATGTGCAGTTCAAAATTTTTGGTTATTAATCTGTCATGAATTTCAAATGGAAGTTGGCTAAAATCGTCTTCGAAAGCAATATCGATAATTTGCCCAATATTTTCAGCTGATTTCCTTTTCAGTTTATTAATCGGTAGCTCAAAGGAATCAGATGATTGATTGCCCCTGTTTTTTTAATCCTGACAGGTTGCTTTTTAGCATTTCTGGCAGCCACCGTTCCGAGACACATATTCGTAGGTTCGGTCATTCTCTGCTTTAAAATATCTTTCTTTGCATCTTAAACTCAATCCCTATTGTTGCCTGGCCTTGTTGTACTCTGAATCATGCGACTTTGACGTCACCTTTGACTAGTGTGGTCATCATCCAATATTGAGTCCCTAGTTTCGTTACCTAATTGGAGCTCTTTGTATGTCAAGTTTATATTTGAAAGACTACTAGGATTTTTGCTAAGGCAAGAACGACCGAGTGAAATATTCAATTTGGATTCTCCATTCATGTGAACCTTTTCTCTTATGCTCGCTTTCCTAACGCCCTCGGTCATCTGTTTTGTGTATGGAGACAAGCAATTTCTTCTTTCGTTGTTCATGTATACTCGCGGGACCTGCTTCTAATGAAACAGCACTTTGAAGTGACGATTCTAATCTTGTTTTGTGTATTATGACGAAATCTGTCTCTGAGAAATCCAATCTACAGATTATTAAACTTATCAAGGTTACATGGATTTTTATGAGATATTCAAGTCACCATAATGGATCTCCATAAGAAAGCTCGGTTATGGACGTATCTATCTTTTTTCGCGATGAATCTGTCATGAATTTCAAACGGACGTTGGTTTCGAATCCTTTTCTAAAGCAGTATGTTTGTAATTTGCCCAGTTTTTTCGGCTGATTTCAGTTGTAGTTAATTCACCAGAAGCTTAAATGAGTTACATGATTGATTTCCAATAATGTATTTTTTACTCCTTAGCATCTTTGACAGCACTCACCTGGCCGAGACAAACTTATCCAAAGGTTCGGCCGTACTCTGCTTTGAAAAACGTTTTTTTGCATCTTAAACCAAATCCCTATTGTTGTCTGGTCTTGTTTTAATTTGAAGTATGATACTATAACTTCACTTACGATTAGTGTAATAATTATCCATTATTGAGGCTCTAGTTTCCTCATCTATTAAAAGCTCATTATATGGCAAGTTTACATTGGGCTATTCCCTAATACTAGAGCGACTGTGTTGAGTATTCGGATTGGAATCTCCATATTTCTGAACCTCTCTTAGGCTAGTATTCATAGGA
This sequence comes from Eudiplozoon nipponicum, assembly GCA_029291075.1. Classification (NCBI taxonomy): domain Eukaryota; kingdom Metazoa; phylum Platyhelminthes; class Monogenea; order Mazocraeidea; family Diplozoidae; genus Eudiplozoon; species Eudiplozoon nipponicum. Next base: position 34,909 of record JAQBSW010006374.1, on the reverse strand, counting down.
CTGTCGGTTATATGTTGTGCCCTTGTCTTTTCCGCTCATTTGTCAGTTCGAAAATAAAGCTTGGTATAACGAGTTATATTGAAGCCTGTCGGTGTAATAGCTCGCTGCCTCATGGAATCCCTTAGTGTACCTAAAAGTCAGTAAAATCCTTTTTTATAGTTTTTATTATGATAATCATCCTGTTATACCCTCTTTCATTTAAAACTTTTTTTTCAATCATAGATAATTGTTGATAATATGTATTATCAACTTACGATCAATTGTCTGTTGTGCAACCCCCAGACCAGATCAAACCAGAATCTCCCGATAGACAACAAAACCGGAAAATTTCTCAATTGAAACAGATTTTCCAAGAAAATATTAATTTTTTTGTGCAGAAGTTTGAATAAACCAGTGGGAACTTCAAGTGTCTAAAGTTAAAAATAAATTATTTTTTTTGTAAGGAGCTGCGGGTCTCAGTACATGTTCCTTTTGAGGACGAGTTTAGATTTTATGATACTTTTTAGACATTGGGTGAGGAATGTGGGATAATAGGACGATACACCTCACCAAAATATATAGTGGTTAAAAGGCGTAATACCGGCTCCTACTGGTGAGGCGCCAGTAAACACGAAACGAATGAGCATGAGATTATACATTCTGTTCATGCTCTCTTCTGGTCACAACTGAACTAATTTGTTACTGGGTTCGCAACACCTAATACATACTTGTATATATATTAATTCTCCACAACGAACAGTATTTAACTTTGTAGACATGTTTGTATTGCAGTGAAATATTAGTTACTTCTAACCTTTGTATTGCTGTGCATGATGATTTTAGATAATTTCAGCCGTATAACTTTTCACTAATTTCTGGCATAAATCATGATTGAATTTCACTGCATGATTTCGTTTTTCTGCTTTTGTATAATTAAAATGACTATTTAAATCGTGATTCAACGACCTTGTGAGCAGTTTCCCAATATCCGAGTCATGCAAACATATATTTTGATCAAGTTTGCAGATTTTGGTTGTAGAAACTATAGCGCTAGCGTATAATGAGAACTCTTAGGTGGTTAAGGTCGTACCAGTCCGAGAGTAATGCTAATTTCTAAATATAGTGTACTTGGGGTGGACTATCGATGATTACATGCTAACATTGTCGTGCTTAGTTCTCGGTGGCACTCCGAATGTGCTCATATTCAAGATTGATATTCGTGTCTATGCAGTTATAGAATATACCAAGGACGTATTAGTAGCAAATTCGGAGGAATATGCTCAATTCGATACGAGAGCTACAATTAAACTAGAATGATTATAATTGTGGCTAGACCGAATATCAGTTATTTCTTTAAGCAATAATTGATTGCGCGGGTGGTGGTAACAATTCTTTAAATCAAGTATGCGAGCTTGAAGTAAACACCAATCCCATGTATTTAGCCAGTCGTCGAACAACATGACAAAACTACAGCCAGTCGCAACACACTGACGCGTTTCGAACTTCCATGATCATCATCAGAATACGACGGCAAACTGACTACGAGAATCAAACCGCATTGCATATATATGGAAAGCAAAATTATATATGTGGCTCTCACCTCTAGTAGTCTTGCATATATTGTACGTGACTGGAAATGTCGGCTGCACAATTTCTATGCAGTCACGAACATAAGCTTTAAATGATAAACTCTCTTGCGCAGTGCTGTCCTTGTTGTGGATTTGACCGCATTTTTCTTGTGGAGGACAATTGATAGCACCCTTAGGTCGGTAAAGTCTTGAATTTTAATCATTTTCAGGTGCTCTGCTTATTGGCTTCGATTGATGGGTTCTCACTTGTCCCTTATTTTTTGAGCCTTCCATCAACTGATTATCTGAAAATGACGGACCAAGATTTCCCATTGTCCTTTTCTCAATATCTCGAGACCTCATTCCCAGTCTCATCTTCAGGGTTGACACAATACACACAGGAGTAAAACACAAGTTGTGTTTAATGGTATTGTCTATATATATATATATATATATATATATATATATATATATATATATATATATATATATATATATATATATATATATATATATATGTGTGTGTGTGTGTGTGTGTGTGAGAGCTACAAACAGATAATGTTCGAGACTGCACAGAAATTGTGCAGCCGACGATATCCAGTCAAGTCAATATATGCGACGACTCTAGATGTGAGAGCCGCATATCTAATTTTGCTTTCCATATATATGCAATGCGGTTTGATCCTCGTAGTCAGTTTGCCGTCGTACTCTGATGATGATCATGGAAGGTCGGAACGCGTCAGTGTGTTGCGACTGGCAGTGGTTTTGTTATGTTGTTCGACGTCTGGTTAAATACAATGGGATTGGTGTTTACTTCAAGCTCGCAAACTTGATTTAAAGAATTGTTACCACCACCCGCGCAATCAATTATTGTTTAAATTGTATTGCCTATATATGTATATGTGGCGAAAGCTGCAAACAGTTAATGTTCGTGACTGAATAGAAATTGTGCAGCCGACATTTCCAGTCAAGTACAATATATACAAGACTACTACATGTGGGAGCCGCATATCTAAATTTGATTTCCATATATATGCAAAGCAGTTTGATCCTCGTAGTCAGTTTGACGTCGTACTCTGATAATGATCATGGAAGGTCGAAACGCATCAGAGCGTTGCGACTGGCGGTAGTTTTGTTATTTTATTCGACGACTGGTTAAATAAAGTAGGATTGGTGTTTACTTCAAGCTCGCACACTTGATTTAAAGTGTTATTTCTTTAGCTTTCCGATTCCTGAGTAGAATAAATGTAATACGATGTTTATTTATGAGTCTTCTGTGCGTTTAGTCGAAAATTATACTATGGTCTCTATGTTGAATTTGTTGCATAGTTTGTTTAAAAGTTGACCATTTACCGACATTGATCCCAGTAAAGTCTAAATACGATTATTTTAATTATGAATTACAAGTAATAATCTTGTTAAATGTAATCTGATGTTAAGTACCATAAAGTTCAGACTAAACATTTTATATAACTAAATATATTAGTTATTCGTGAAATCAAGTTTGCGACCTTGGAGTAAACACTAATCCCATTGTATTTAAACGTCGTCGAACAACAGCAAAACTACCGTCAGTCACACTTACTGACGCGCACATGCTATATATATATATATATATAGTCAATTTTCCGTCGTAGTCGAAACGCGTCAGTACGTGTGACTAACTCTAGCTTTGATGTTTTTCAGCGACTGTTTAACTACAAAGAAATTGGTGTTTATTTCAAGCTCCAAAATTGAATGAATGATTTAATTGTATTACTTATATATATGGCGAAAGTTGCAAAAAGTTAATCCTCGTGACTGCGTAGATATTTTGCAGCCGAAATTTTCAGTCAAGTACAATGCATGCGGGATTACTAGGGCCGATAGCCACATATTTAATTTTGCTTTATATTTGTATGCATTGCGTTTTGATTCTCACTAGTCAGTTAGCCGTCGTACTCTGAGGATAATAATATCACGCGAGATGAATGAAATTCTGGAATATGAACCATGCGATAACATATTAATTTACTAATAGTAAATTAATTTGGCAGCAAAGGCTGTCTGGCCCAACAATTGAAATGAGAAGATACAATTAAAAAGTAGGAATACGTAAAGTTGAATGAAATAGTGACTATCAAAATATTCAACGATAAGGCTAATGGGAGTTGTGAAAGGGAAGTGCTTTCATGAATTTCGTGTTAGTTTTTCTCAGGAGAATTAGATCTCAATTAACTAGGTAAGAATCGACTAGAGTAAAGCTTGTGAAGATTCAGAATATTAATGCCTTCGGTTGAACGAATTTAAGTTTTAAGGGACGAGGAGGAACCAGCTTCGGACATTGACCGTCGGATTTACTCGTCTAAATTTTCTAGCTTCTATAAGTTAGGATTTAAAAGGATAGAGTCGACTAGATTAAAGCTTCTGATAATTTAAAATATCAATGCTGTAAGCTGGATTCACTGCCTTCAGTTGAACGAAATTAAGACTGTTGGAAGGCCCGGAAGAACCAGTTTCAGAGAGTGGCCGTCAGATATTTTCGTTGAAAATTTCGAGTTTCTGATAGCCTAAATAAAATGAGGATAATTAGTAGAGCAAATTATTGCAGAGTAATTATTGATTGTATGCAGTAAAGAGAAATAGAAAAAGTAAATAGTTTGGATTGAATGCCCATATGTGTCGTTCTGAGTCTAAGGCGAGTTGTTTAATTTGGAAGCAAGGTAAAAAGAAATTAACCCTGCTAAAATAACTAAACGCCTGGGGATGAAAAGAACATTACGGGTGAGGAAGGAACCAGTTGCGCTTCCAGTCAGAGCTTCTGAAACTTGTGCTGGGTTAGGAGTTTAGTTTCCGTAGGTAGTATGTAAAATAAACTTCGTCTTTGGAAAATTGATTTTGTTAGATATATTGGGTGTATTGTGAACTTGTCATCTGTAACGAAAATGTGGTGCAGATATTACATATTGAGCAAAGCAAGCTTTGATACAAAGGACCATCAATTCATAATATACGAAAAAGAATTTAGTGATCGTTAAAATATTATGCGAGACAAATTTCAATTTGGTTGATTTAGTTGGCTTGTGAGTCCTGTTACACAAATAATAAGCTGGATATTGTCAGGATCCGGTTGTTTGATGTAGATCATACAAGGACCGTAGTATTTATGCTGTAACGAGGCTACATCAACATCGTTACAGACAAATACATTCCTGCAGCTCTTGATTTGCGTATGTTCGATGACTAAGCATGAAACGTGCCTAAGCTTCCGTGTCGACATATTACCGAGATGAATGAGGTAAACGTGGAAGCCGATTAGGCAGACGTAAGTCCATGCCAGGCAAGAACTGTGATGCAGAATTACGACTGGATTCACGTGTATCTGAACGCACAAATGGTAGTACTAAGGGTAACGCATCTACCCAGTTCCATTTAATGTACGATACTAAAGCAGCCTTGAGTTCTTCATAAACTCTCTGTACCATGCCATTGGGCTGTGGGTGGTAGGCCGTAGTCTGGCGTAAACTTCACACCAGCGTTAAGCTCATGAGGAGCACCATAATGGGCTATCCATGCAGAGATGAGACCATCAGTGACTGCATCTGCAGAAATTGTTCTGAAGTCTAATGTCGTAAACCATGGAGGAAATCTACCGGTCAGTGTGGAAAGGAAGTTAATATCTTGAACTCTAATAAGATTAGCTATACCGATATAAGTAAGAGCTATGCTTAACGTCTTTGCTGGAAAATGTTCAAAGTTATAATGTTGGTGCCGGATGATTTTAATCGCCTGGCATATTGCCCACATAGATACCCATCACTTAGCATTCTGTCTAAGCTTATGGCCACAAACTATCTGTAATAGTTGCGTTAACACCTGAGTGCGAAATAGAGTAAATAGAGCCAAATATGTTTCTCTGGAGGACAATAGGAAAAAAATCTTGTTGAGCTGAACACCTGTGAAGTAGACTCGTTCGCGGAGACGGCGAACGAGATTTTGTGAATCCACGCTGTATCGACTGTCCCGCAGGATAAAAGGGGGCATCTTATCTGGTAAATAAGCGAAATCAGTCTACCTCGATAACTTTCTCTTTTCACCCTAAGAATAACGCTTTTTTGTTTCTATGAATATGGTGGTTGTTGATCATATCACTGAGCCCAATTTCAGATTGCCAATTATCGAATTAAGTTAAGTTAATCTACCATTTATTAAACTTGAGTTGGGTTTGATGTGTGATTTTTATGACAAATTGAACAACAACAAGCTCTAGCGCGCACACTGGCTAAATGAGAAATTGATGTATTTTGCCTATGTGAAGCGAGAATGCAGTATCCTGCGACTATTACATAACAGAATGAATCATTCTCATATATGTGTTATTGGCTTCGAATCTCTGGACCAACGGGACTTTCGCAATCGGGCGTTAGCGTTGACTTTGTCTAACGAGTTGGAGCCTGATTAACTGAACAGATCGCCATAAACTGTCAACTGTGTTGCACGTTTAAAGTACAACCTAAAAGTCAAGCTTGAATCCTTTCGGATAGTAACTGCTGAAGAGTCGGAAGAAACTTTCGAATTAGATAATGACTTATGTTTGTTCCAAATTATTCGCGCAACAGCTCCAAGAAAATTAAATTTTTGCGAAAAATTAATCTGGTAACAGATTGAGTGTGTTTGAATGATGGTAACTGCAACTAATTTAGAAGATGAGTTTTTTCGTTATTTCTAAGTGTCTCGGTCTGTTCATCCAGTCTGTTGCAGTCGAAAGCTAAGGCAGGTCATCTACTAGACACGCTTTCTCTGTATTTACAGGTATCCCGAGCTCCAACATTTTTTCTAATTATTTCTTGTTGCTTGCTGATCTTCCATCAGACTAAACAAGAGACTGCAAATGCAACTCGTCTATCAAGCGGCTGCGCCCCTCTTTCTTAATGTCTCTAGCTCTTCCATCAGAGTTCATTCCAATCAGGAGATGGCAGATGCAACTCATCTTGAAGATCGGCTGCGCACTTGTTTCTTAATGTCTACAGCTCTTATTTCAGCATCTTTTCTATGCAGGAGATACTAAAGCAACTCATCTTGTAGATCGGTTACGTCCTGATATCTTTAGCGTTCCATCCTTTCCTCAAACCGTTTTTCTTAGGATAATATATCAAATACAGCTCGTGTCTTTGTATCTTAATATCTTCAATGCTCACTTCGTCTTATATTCAAAGAAATAGATAGAAAATTCCACTCGTTTTCTGGACCGGCTATTTTCTCATTTCTTAATTCTTCCTGAACTTTCTCCGGCATATTTTCTTAGATCAGTTGCGTCATTAATTCTGAATTTGTCCATCACTTCTGTCAGAATTTTTTAAAGCATGAGTTCGCGAATATTTGTCTTCTAGTAGACCGGGTGTGTCAAAATTTCTTAATGTCTACAGCCCTACTTTCTGATGTTTGTCTAATCAGTTATCGTTTCGGGTTTACAGGCGCCTAAGTAGGAGCCGGTTTTATGACCTATACACAATATATATTTGGGAGAGGAATTTGGGACAATTCAACGGTACAATCTCTTATATGGATGTGAATACCAGCTGTAATGGAGTTAAATCAATATGATGTCACCGGTAATGGGATTTTAAAACCAACTTATTAATTAAAGTATATACCGAGCCTGTAAAGGGTACCAACACTGGTTGCCCTGTCGGTACATTGTAGCAAAACTAAGGTTGTCGAATCAGTTCATGTTACTAGAACTATGGTTGTTGAGTTGGTTCAAAGTACAAACACAATAGATTTAAACATGCAAAATTTCATGTTTATGGTGGAGAACTAAAATATGCAAATCTGCATTTTTTAGCGCACCTAGCAATAAATTAGTTCAAGTAGGATATATATATATATATATCTTTTCGCCTATCTGTCTGAATCACATTCTATTTACCAAACTATCCCTGTATCTATCAACCTATATTCCGATCTACATACCTAGCAATATGTCTATTTATCTTTTTTATCCTATCTACTTCCTCTTCATCTACTTACATATATATATATATATATATATATATATATATATTACTATAATCAAAGTTGCGATCTTGATTTAAGCACCTTACCCATTAATTACTTACATACGTTAGTTTGAACTAAGAATTGTATATTGTAGATAAGGCAATTCATCCAGTGGACCGGTTTCGTCCTTATTGGGAACTCATCATATACTGGCCAGAATTTGCCGCGGACAGGGCTAAAACCTTGGCACATCTGCTTCGGAATCTGGTACTCCAACATCTAAGCCACCCTCCTGCACACTACACACACTTTTCATTTATGTAATAACTATTGTAACTTGGTTAGTCTAATTTGCTTTTGGATGAAGCTCATATGAGGTGCCCAGGTTCGACTGCTATCCGCGAAAAATTCTGGCCAGTTCATGATGAGTTCTCAATAAAGACGAAACCAGTCTGCTGGATAAATTGCCTTTTCTACACTAAAAAATTCTTAGTTTATACTGACATGTAAGTAATTAATAGGTCAGGTGCTTATTTCAAGATCGAACCTTGATTGTAGTAATTGTTATCACCCCCCGCGCAACCAATGTTCGTTTAATTATACAGATGTACATTTCAATACCACTTCCCCATGCAGTGTCATCTCTATTCAGTAATAACAAATTGTGGATGGTTAGTTGGAACTTTGGGCCTAAATGGATGCCATATGAGCTCCACCTAGAAGAAAAATAGACTATACAAGTTGGATTAGTTAGTATATAACTGAAAATTGTGTGTAGTGTGCGGCAAGATGGCTCAGCGGTTACAACACCAGATTACGAAGCAGATGTGCCCAGGTTCGAGCCCTGTCCGCGGCAAATTCTGGGCATTACATGATGAGTTCCCAATAAGGACGAAACCGGTCTACTGGATGAATTGGCTTTTCTACACTACACACTTTTTAGTTTATACTGACATGTAAGTAAATAATGTGTCAGGTGCTTATATCTAGATCTAAACCTTAATTATAGTAATTGTCATCACCGCCCTTGCAATCAATGTTCGTTTACTTATCTATCTTCCTATTTGTCTATGAAGCAATCTATCTTTCTACCTAACTATGTATCCATCGATCAATATATATCTAAGTTTCTATGTTTTTATCTGTTTGTTATACGGTTTACCTTTCTGTCTGCCTGTGTATAATAATAATATTGAAATAATAAAGTCCAAATAAAATGTAGGATAAGTAGAAGAGAATGAAATTGTGACTAGCAAAGTATTAAACGATACGGATGAAAAGAGTTGTGAAAGAGAAGCGCTTTCATCAACTTCGTGACAGTTCGTTCTGATGAGAAGGAGATTCCATTTGATTTGGTAAGATCGACTTGATTAAGGATCGTGTGGAGTCTGAGTATAAATACAAGATTGGCTGGTGTCAGACGAACGAATCTGAGACTGAGTTAATAGGCGAGGAAGAACTAACTGCAAAATTCGACCGATGGAGTTCTTTAGCGTAGTTTTCGAGTTCCTGTAGGGTAGTATTGTCTAGGATAAAGTTGACAAGATTAAAGCTTGTGAAGAGTCAAAATATTAGTGTCGTGTGCAGGGTTCACTGATTTCAGCTGAGCGTGTTTACGAATGTTGGAAGGCGAGGAAGAACCGGCGTCTGAGCAATACCGTCAGTTGGTCCAGCAGACTTATTGAGTTTCCGATCGTTTTCTGAAACAAAATGAGGAGACTTAGTAGAGCAAGTTATGCCAAGGTACCTAATATTTTGATACGGTAAAATGAAAATGGTATTGAAGAGTCAAGATATGCAATTTAGAATGAAAGGCGACATGTTGAAATTGGAGGCTGAGCAAGAAGAGACGTTATGCTCCGAAACTAGTTGATAGTCTAGGTGTTAAAATAAATATTATGGGTGAAAAAGGAACCCATTGCGCTTCCAATCAGAGTTTTTGCATAGGAATTTGTTAAAGAAGTGAGTGTGGATCACCTTCTTAAACTCATTCTGGGATAGGAGCTTTATTTGCGCAGGCAGAGCGTCGAATACACTTGTGGCTTTGTAAAAGAGATAGACTTTGTAACATATATTAGGAGTATGGCTGGATTGAATTGAAGGGTTGCTATAGCGTGTAGCGTAGAGGTGACTTGGGTGAACGAATTTTGACAGTGATAGGCAAGTTGTGATCTTATGAATGAAACGATTCGTAAGTGTCGGTTAAACCATAGTGGAAGAAGATTAGTCAGGAGGTGGTGTTCCCGATAATTCTGGCTTTGAGGGAAGACACGCTTTAGAAACCTGAAAGAAATCCGTTCGATGGCGTAAGAGGAGGCTAGAGTGAGAGGGCAGTAAAATTCGATAGCATATGATATGAGGGGTAGAACAGACCTTAGTGTGAGTTGGAGGTTGGGGCTGTTAGTCTTGAGGCAGATCCAACGTGACCATTAGAATAGTTTGGAAGTAGTTTGCTTAAGACGTTGGGAGAAGTCTAGAAATTTTGAAAAATTGATACCAAGGTGTTTGGTCGAGTCTATTGTTTTCAATATCAAGGGGACAATTTGCATTCGAGAGAGAACAGAATGGATCAGAGGTAAGTTTTATTAGACGAGACGGATTGGGGTTTGGTTTAAGACCGATTCTGCTAAGTTGCGAGTGTACCGAAGATAAAATCTGAGTGATAAGAGGTGAGGAAGGGTAGGGTTCTGTTGGGTTACTGAATACTATTACCATGTCATCTGCATATTTGAACAAGTTGTCCTCAACCCGCACCTGTACGAGTGTTAGGTTGAAAATATAGGACCAAGTACGGAACCCTGAGGAGATTGGATAAGGTCTGACCGCGAGTGACTATTTCTGACGTTTACAGTTGTATAACTGATAAAATTGAATACGCTGTCGCAATTATAATCGCCCAATAAGGCGGATTCAATTGTCAAAAACAATAATTAATCTAAAGCCTCGGTTATAACTAGGAAGAGGAGAATACATTCATGACCATTTGAAATAGAGGAGTAGCAATAATTAAGAACACTGACTAAGTTGGTGGAAGAGAAGCGGCCAGTTAGGAAGCCATGATGATTATCGAGGAGGCAGAAGTTGTCGAAAATTAATGAAAGGGTAGATTAATTTATATAAGACCCTGTCGAAGATTTTAATGAAAGCAGGTTCGTTAGTTATTGGACGGAGATATTTAAATGAGACTGACGATGTGCCATTTTTTTGAGTTACGAGAAATCGTCGAATTAAGACACTCCGTAGGTAGATAATTAGTTTCGAGGCACCTTTTGATAGCATCAGCAAACCCTGAGAAGTGGTTCCAACCTGTAAGAGCAATCCTGCTGAAGGAAAAACCGTATTGATCAAATTGTTGTTTATATTTGATGTCTTTGATTGCTTGAACGACGGAGGCCGACGAAATGTTGAACCAACGGAGATTCGCAGCGTCTTCGTTAGCGAGCTTTTCAGCAGACGGAGTGGGGAATGGAGAGAGAGTCTACGAGATAGTCCGACCGAGAGAAGTTTATGCCTGAGGTTTTGTATTTTTGATAACTGCGAACTTTATTCGGGAGTTGGCTGCTATTCGGGTGCTTCTTTCGATGTTGAGCGCTTGTTTGTTGATTACAGATACGTCGGAGTGCGAGAGCGCGAACAAATGATGACGTGCGTAATCTAGAATTGCGCGCAAGTTTGTCGCGTGCATTAAACAAGGTGTTCAACTTGTTCGTCACGTGAATGTGTTGAATAGATATGGCAGAAGTAAAGTTGAAGGATAAGACTTTATGGACATATGAAAAACACGAAGAGTGGTTGTCTGGGAGAATTAAATCTCTTCTATTAACGACATCACAGAGTCGGATAAACTCTTTCCAGTCAGTGAATCGCCTCAATGATTGAATGCTCTCCCTTGAGATAGAGGGTAGAAAAGGAATAAGGAAGGAAGCATGGCAGTGGTTGAGAATAGGAAAGATCCCCCAAAATTGAACATTGGTCACATCTTTGTTGGAAAGGACACAATCGAGTTGGTTGTGTCCTCGGGTAGGGAAGTGTACAAAATGATTTAGTAGGTTGTCCGCAAAGAGCCGAAGCAGCGGATGATTTTCTGAAGTTAGATTATGCCAGTTAGCCAGAGGAAGGTTAAGATCACCCACAGCGATATTTTGATCGGAATGTTGAGAGATATAATTAGACATGTTGGGCCCCACAACAGTCGTCGATTATTGGGAGATTCGTAGGTCTGTAGGCAACGCAAACAAATAAGCTTTGATCTAGAATCAGCTGCTGAAATGAAAAATTCAAATCATAGCAAATTAGATGCAGACAACCCTTTAGGCATTAGAGAGGATCGGACATGGGCGGCCAGATCACCCCCTCGACCAACAGTTCTGTCACTTCGAAAGATAGTGTAATTGTTGATGAGGAAAAGATCATCGCAGTGTATGGAAACGGACAGCTACGTTTCAAAATGAAAGTACATATCTAGCTCGTTTGAGGATAAAATGGTCGCAGTTGTTTGATTTTGATCGTAAGCGAGCTACAATTGATAAGAATTGCTGGAGGGGATCCATGAGAAAGAGGTTTAGATCGGAGAGGAAAAGTGCGCAAGAGTTTTCCGCTGGTGGCCGGAGCGTGACCGAGGGCTGATAAGGGTGACATCACGGTTCACGGGTAAGGGGCGTTGAACTGAACATTTCTATAATAAAAAACGAACATTGGTTGCGTGGGCGGTGGAAACAACTACTTGGTTCAAGTTTGCGATCTTGATATAAACACCTGGCCCGTTATGTATGTACGTATTTCAGTATAAACTACATTTTGCACAGTGTAGAAAAGGAAATTCATCCAGTAGACTGGTTATGTATCTATTGGGAGCTTATCACGTATTTTCCAGAATTTGCCGCGGACAGAGCTAAATTATAGGCATGTATGATTAGAAATCTAGTACTATAACCACGGAAATACCCTGCCGCACACTACACACTATTTTCTGTTATGTACTGACTAAAGTTTCTTGGTAAGCCTTCCCTGTACGTGGAGCCTATATGGGATTCCCTGTGACCTGAAATTTAAACTAACATTCGCTATTTCGTCATTATATAACGGACACCTCGCTACATGCGTAAGTCATATTGAAATAAACATTTATATTATTAAACGAACATTGGTGGCGCAGGCGGTGGTAAAAACTACATTAATCAAGGTGGCGATCTTCATATAAACACCTGCTCCATTATGGACATACGTTTGTTTTCATAAACTACGTTTTGTATAGTGTAGACAAGGCAATTCATCCAAAAGACCGGTTTCGTCCTTATTTGGAACTCATCACGTACTGTTCAGAATTTGCCGCGGAAATGACTAAAATCTGATCATATCTGCTTCGGAATCTGGTGCTCTAACCACTGAGCCATATGGTCTCCACCTAAAGAAAACGCTAACCAAAAAATTTTAGTTAATATATATGTGTGTGTGTGTGTGTGTGTGTGGCAGGTTGGCTCAAACATAAGAGCACCAAATCCCGAAGCTGACGAGTAAAAATCGGAATTAAACGTAAACACACAAAATCCATATAGTTCAGATTTGATGACGTCTGCTGCATGCTGATGAAATATCGTAATAAGTGTGGTAATATGTTAAAAATGGCCAATAATTATGTGTTCAAAGCTATTTTCTCATATAAAGAAAAGAAAACACAGTCGCCATTGCCGATTGAGACTGAAATTAACATAAGAAAGGACTAAACTTAATTTCATTCAAATGGTGGAGACCATATGACTCGGTGGTTAGAGCACCAGATTCCGAAGCAGATATGATCAGATTTTAGTCATTTCCGCGGCAAATTCTGAACAGTACGTGATGAGTTCCAAATAAGGACGAAACCGGTCTTTTGGATGAATTGCCTTGTCTACACTATACAAAACGTAGTTTATGAAAACAAAAGTATGTGCATAATGGAGCAGATGTTTATATGAAGATCGCCACCTTGATTAATGTAGTTTTTACCACCGCCTGCGCCACCAATGTTCGTTTAATAATATAAATGTTTATTTCAATATGACTTACGCATGTAGCGAGGTGTCCGTTATATAATGACGAAATAGCGAATGTTAGTTTAAATTTCAGGTCACAGGGAATCCCATATAGGCTCCACGTACAGGGAAGGCTTACCAAGAAGCTTTAGTCAGTACATAACAGAAAATAGTGTGTAGTGTGCGGCAGGGTATTTCCGTGGTTATAGTACTAGATTCCTAATCATACATGCCTATAATTTAGCTCTGTCCGCGGCAAATTATGGAAAATACGTGATAAGCTCCCAATAGATACATAACCAGTCTACTGGATGAATTTCCTTTTCTACACTGTGCAAAATGTAGTTTATACTGAAATACGTACATACATAACGGGCCAGGTGTGTGGCAATAGCCACCTTTAAGACAAATAATGAGCAAAAGGTCTTATCTAGGGCAGACATTATTTCAACAGAAATTCCTCGCAGAAGCGCCCGGATAAGAAGTAAGCAGGCAGCACAATGAGAAAAGCAGACGTTGAGCTGATGTGCACATATATTAATTAATGTGTAAATTTGTTTTATTAAATAGATTATTGTTGTGCGTGCAGAATTCTATATATAATTGAGTAAAAATAAAGCATTAAATATGTCTTCTGATGGGGTCGAAACTTTGATTCAGGCACTGGCGTCTCAAATGAAGAATTTAACGGACGAGTTAGGCATAATTAAGGCTCGTCTAGACGACACGTTAATAATAAATACTAACGACATCCAAGTTCGGGGAACATCAAACATAGGTGGACACAACAATGGCGACCCCGGCGAAGAGGAATCAGGAATTAATATGCCAGCGTTTTCTGCCGAATCAACGAGTTATGTCAGACCGTCATCAGAGTTTAAGCCGATGTTAGCACCACTAGATGTGGAAAGGCCACAGTTGTGGTTCGAAAAATTTGAAGCATCATTGCGAGCCCAAGAATTTACATTGGAAGCACCTATTGTGCGTGTAGCTGTATAGGAATTAGTGGACAGGACAGTAGCTGTCCAATTGGAATTGCCAGTTGACCTCACATATGAAGAATACAAAAGACGCGTGTTGGATCATTTTCGGGCCAGGCCTCAAGAAGTGTTCTCAGAATTATACAGCCTGACACCATTAAAGGGTGAGATGCCCATGGATATCATGGCACGTATCAAGCGGTGGTTCTCGAAGCTTACCGAGTCTTTACCAGGCTTGCAACCACATGAGGCCATCATGTTCATGCTGCTGGATCCTACTAGATACGGAGAAATATCCAGCAGCCCAGGAGGCCTTGAAGAGAGACTTCAGGCTCTTCAAAGCTCGGCCATAATGACAAATAAGATGGCAGCGGCATCTCCACGCATGGGTACAGTTACAACATCTGAGAGGAGCGACATACCGTATTGGAATTCTTCGCGTCATAATAAGCAGTTCCGCGACAGAAGGCAACAGCCAGTGGCTTGGAAGCAAAGTCAGTATATAAGGACTCCGGCTCCGACGAATACGGCAACAAAACCCATGTACTGCCCCTCGAGAACGACCAGTGCAGTGGGGTAACAGGGTGAACAATCTCACAAATAATGGAGGCAGAGAACAAGGCACAAAAATTAATCCTTTGGTGGCTCCGACGGGTAGATCGAAGGAAGACCAGCAGAACAAACCAAAAAGTGGTCCGAACCAGATGGCTTGTGAAGAAAAGGAAGTGTGGGAAACACTGCCAAATGTAAGAATTTTCATTAAAGTTAAATTTTTAGAACTCTTCAACGGACAGCCAGTAATAATGCAATTGGATACTGGAGCGGATGTGTCGGTACTACCATTGACTTGGCCATTGAACAATATAAAACCTACGAAAGCAAGTTTATGTCAGGCATCGGGCGCATCGATGGTGGCTGTGGGCGAGTGGGACACAAAGTTGTTAATAAATGAAAAGGTCTATCATATGTCTTTTGTTGTTTCGAATACGCAGACGCCCTTATTGGGACTTGATTTCATTAGAAAATGGGTTAAGACGATAGACTGTCAAAATAAACGGGTATACCTATCGCGGCCGGAAGGAATAAGATAAATAAAGTCTATAGGTAACCATAAGATTCAAGAGGAGACAAGTTGTCTGCCTGAGTGGTGGAAGAATCTTCAAAACCAATATAACAGTATATTCCAACTGCCTGATTGTAGCGAGCGTCCAGGGCCGACGGTCGACCAATTTAAGTTATGGTTAGAACTAAATGATGGTTACGAACCACCAAAAGTATATGGTGCCCCTCCCAAGAAATTAGAAGCAGCGACTCGAGCAACCCAAGAAATGATAGAAGCCGGCGTTCTTGAACCGTCAACATCTGTTTTTCGTGCTCCGATGGTTTATGTTACGAAAAAGGATGGTTCGCTCCGACCAGCGGCTGATTTTAGGCAATTGAACTCAGTAACTAAACCGGACCCGTATCCCATGCCGGCTCTGCGTGATCTGTTCTTACAGCTGGCGGGAGGCAAATGGTTTGCCGTGCTTGATCTTAAACAGGGATTTTGGCAAATAGGCGTGCGGCCCGAAGACCGATGGAAGTTAGCGGTACAAGTACCCCAAGGTCATTTCCAATTCACCCGGGTACCATTTGGCCTTAAAAACGCTCCGAAAGTGTTCCAAAGAATGATGGACTCGTTCGTGTCTGACTTAACGTGTACAACAGCTTACGTAGACGATGTTATTATATGGGCCACTACTGAACACGAATTACGTGTGAGGCTGCAGAAGATGTTGGCCAAAGCTGTAGAATGGCGATTACATTTTAATCCAGAAAAGGTACAGATAGGTCAAGAAGTGCGGTTCTTGGGGCACTTAGTCTCAGCGGACGGATGCATGCCGTTAGATTCGAATGTACAACCTATCAGGGATTATCCGGTGCCTACTACTAGAAAACAATTGCGCCGGTTTATTGGTATGGTGAATTTCTATAGACCATACCTCGCAGGGATGGCGGTTACACAACAGCCCTTATCTCAGTTAACTAGTGCCAAGATACCATTTCGTTGGACGGAGGAGGCTCAACAAGCGTTTGTACTATGCAAGCAGAAATTAATAGAGGCAACTATTTTGACTTTCCCGGTAGGTAATATGTCAATTGTTACAGACGCGTCAGATATTGGTATAGGAGCGGTGTTACAAGCTGACGGACGTCCTGCGCAATATATAAGTCGCACACTCACTAAGGCGGAACAGAACTATACAGTCACAGAAAAAGAATTACTTGCCGTACAATGGGCGCTACGGAAGTTTAGATATTTTGTCATAGGGGGACACGTGGACGTCTTTACCGACCACAAAGCGCTAGTGCATTGGAGATCACTAGGTATTGAGAAGAAACGAGTACATCGAGCCATTGAAGAACTAGAAGAGTACGATATATCAATTCATCATAGAGCAGGAATCGAGAATGCGGCGGCCGATGCGCTCAGCAGAATTTCCGCTGTTCGGGTTTCGCCGCTTATAAAGGTCTCTGAAGAACAGGGAAGAGATGCTACATGTCAGGAAATAGTCAATCAGTTAAAAAACGGCACAGTGGTGTTGGCACCATATAAAACGTTGAGTCTACAGAACGGCCTGTTGGTGCGGAAAGAAGGACAAACAGTGCAATGGTTTGTGCCAGAATCTATAAGAACAGAATTAATGGCCTTTTGGCATGAAACGTTGGGACATCCCGGCGCTGGGCGGCTCATTGAGACATTGCAGTCACGATTGTATTGGCCTGGTATGTCCAAAGAAATTCGTAGCTATTGTCAACAGTGCACTACATGCCAACGTTGTAAACCACAAAAACGAGAAAAGGTCACTCCGATTGCTTTCAATGCTACTGCACGGAACGAGTTTCTGCATATCGACCTGGTAGGTCCACTGCCAGTAGCTCGCGGTGGCGTGTCCTATGTGTTTTCCATGGTCGATAAGTTTACCCGATGGGTCGAGTTTGTACCACTGAAGAAGATCACAACAGAAAAGATTATAACGTGCTTAGAAGAGCGATGGCTCAGTCGATTCGGTACCCCACAAGTTATTGTCACCGATCAAGGCGCACAGTTTGAGTCGAAAGAATTTAATCAGTGGTGCAAAGACCTTGACATAAAGCATTCCCGCACAACCACTTATCACCCGCAAACCAATGCAACAGCTGAGCCAGCACATAGGACGATGAAAGAGGTACTGCGATGTTGGTGCCACGAGAGCCCGGGAACGTGGAGAGACAAATTACATTTGGTTGAGCGGGCCATGCGCTTTACAGTCTCAACAGCGACAGGTTTCGCTCCAACGACCATGGTCTATGGAGGACACATAAGACTGCCAGGTGAAACGGTAATCCAAGGGTCCCATGAGCGCTGCACCATAGCGGATATTCAGGAACGACTAAAACAGTTAACTGAATATGTAGGCGCCACACAGCGACAAAGCTATGCAAGGCAACCGACACGCACTCGCCTAAAGGTCGGCGATTATGTCATGGTAGCAAGGGTCGATCCCATGGCACTGCAGGCTGTCAATGATGGGCCGTATCGCGTGGAGAGGGTGGACGCCGAGCACAATACTGTTTTTGTTAGCCTGCCCGATGGACCACGAGCTGTGGCACTGGATCGTTTAAGCAGAGTGCGAAAGCCGATTCCTGAGGGGGGGAAGATGTGGCAATAGCCACCTTTAAGACAAATAATGAGCAAAAGGTCTTATCTAGGGCAGACATTATTTCAACAGAAATTCCTCGCAGAAGCGCCCGGATAAGAAGTAAGCAGGCAGCACAATGAGAAAGCAGACGTTGAGCTGATGTGCACATATATTAATTAATGTGTAAATTTGTTTTATTAAATAGATTATTGTTGTGCGTGCAAAATTCTATATATAATTGAGTAAAAATAAAGCATTTATGGCACAATTAAATATGTCTTCTGATGGGGTCGAAACGTTGATTCAGGCACTGGCGTCTCAAATGAAGAATTTAACGGACGAGTTAGGCATAATTAAGGCTCGTCTAGACGACACGTTAATAATAAATACAAACGACATCCAAGTTCGTGGAACATCAAACATAGGTGGAGACAACATTCCCGAAAAGTCATTTACGAATAATATTATCAATGTGAACTTCAATACTTTATTATCAAAATGTCTCAAGCCAGAACTACGCAGTAAAGCGTACCACGCAACTCAAAACCATAAAATCATTAAAGAAAAGTCAAATTCGTCGACATTAAGTACAAAGGAATTTTTTTAATTCCAATATATTTTATAAACAAAAAATTGTTTTATGAAACCAGCGATAACATCAATTGTCCAAAAATATAAATTGATTTATTTCTATATGTGGAGTTAATTAATCTCCAACAAATTAATTGACGACCACTCGTAAAATTGGTGCTTCTAACGAGAAAACTTGCACTCGAATAGAGGCTTCAAATTTAACGAGCCACAATAACGGACTTTCCATATTCAGGGGTGAAAGCACATGCTTAAATTCCGATGAAAACTTGAAATGGTTGTAAACAATGACCGAGGGTCGTGCGCTATCACCTGTACCCTTTTGCCCTTATTGCGTTTTTCTAAATGAGTTTAGTTCCTTATGCAAATTAAATTAGTATCCATAATAAACGTTTTCTATTGATGAGCTTAAGTAATCGCTAATACGTCAGCTATGGCATTGATATGTCGCACCGACATTTCTAATAGGCCTCCTAAAATAGATTAAGTAGACTTATTCCTGCTTGAAACATATATTTTTCAAGTTCATTTATAAATGTTTATTCACATATAGCGCGCCCCTTCGTAGGAAACATTTGAAAAATGATTTTTTATTTATCATTTCCTTATGCTTGGCTGCAATCTCCAGCACGTTTTTGAACCCCTTGCTTTTTTTAGTCTACGGCTTCTGCAGGAAAAATTATCTGACATTAGCATCAGCTCAAACGAGAGCTATTGACGGGTTGCCGGGCCTAAGTTTTTCCAGAGTAACACTCCACTTTCGAATGCCAGACCCGAATGTATCACGTTATAGAGTGCTCTAAGCAACTGTGGTATTATGGAGGAAAAATGTAGAGAACGCCCCTGCGTATGTTTTTAGCCGGAAAATACTGGGAAGCTTGCCAGACAATAGGTTTTTGTGTCCAAGAGCACGAAGATACACTAATATTTTGATAATATCCATATTAAAATTGTTCTTTTTGTGGTGTTTCATGCCAAAAACTTTTATTAATGTACCACAGAATTTGTTAATATGGTAGCAAATTTTCATTATTGTGAATAAATTCAAACATTTTCAGTAATCCCCTTACAATTTGGCGGCGAAATTTTATATGTGATATGTTTTCTACACAAACGAAAATTCTTCGTTTATTTTAGAAGTTAAAAAAAGAAGACAAGTTTTGGGACCTATTAGAGACCAATAGACTGCTTAAAAATGTGAGTTACACGCATAACGTTGAACTCTATAAAATTTATCATTTTTGTACAACCGTTTCCTTAAATATAATGTTTAAAATTAAAAAAAATTAATTTCTTTCAAATCAATGCTAAAATGTAAATGCTTATTAGCGTAATGGAGTTTTAGCGTTCAAATTAAACAATTGATCTATCAAATATGCAAGTTTCTAAGCATAAGGGGTAAAATTATTGTCCAGCAATAAAATCCTTAGGATTAAAAGCCTGTAAATTACAGAAATTCCCGTACAATGATCTCCCAATTATGCATCAAAGAAATATATTAAAATATTCATTATTATTTGCTTTCTTTAAGCAGCCATTAATCTGCTAATTAAAAAAAACAAATTTTATTATATGCTATACTACAACAAACGAGTAATTTAATGATTATCCATTAATAGACGAGCATATAAAAGGATGAAAAAATTGTGAAACTCGATTAATCAAAATTACCTGACCGGCAAGCTTGCTTCATTAGTTTTCTTTTAAAAAATGTGATGATGGATGAATTGAAAAGGGCGACTGACAACGGCCGCTGAAGTATCTCGAAGATACAAAAAATGTGGAATCAATCCTTCGTAGGTCTAAAATCAGATAACGTGGTTCAGACAATTATTTTGTGCTCATCAGCATTAGCATGTTTTAAGTTAACGCGTAAAGTTAGAAATTTACAATATCTAAATGTTTTTCTCATGAAACGAACAAACTGTGTTGACCTTAGTTTACTAAAGCTAAATCAATTTTGTCTTTATACGACACTTTTATTTTCTGACCTCCTTTCTATAGTGTTTATTATTTGATATCACGATCTAATAGCGTTTCATTTGAGCAATTTCTCAATTAACTTATCCTGGTGTTTTAGCACGCATTTGTTTCCATCTTATCCGGGGAATTATTCAAATAATGAGATACTGTGTGATCCATTTCTTCGAATAGGAGAGAAGAATATATTTATCGAAACTTCTGGATACGTGAAAAGGAAAGGAGCTCCGAAGTGACACATACAGGAACACACTTGCTGAAACCTTGTCACGAATTTATCGATTTAAGCTTAGTTGATAACGTTTGTCAAAGCAAAAAAAAGCTGCAGTAATATTATACGCTCGTGAAATGAAGAAGTATCATCGACAAAGGAAGTCGTCGTCACATATATTTAACTTTCATATTTCTACGTTTATAACATCATTGTTATATGCTGGCATTTAAAATGATAAACTTTGCAGAAAAGGCAAGAATTTAGACTATTTTTTCATGACATGTTATCATTTCTCCATAGGCTATTATGAGCTTTCCTAATAGGTATTCCGGCTTATAGCGGTAAAATTTCTAACAAATTCAGATCGGTAGTTGTTTGTAACCATTAGCAAGATCATTAATGGTATGATTTTTTGTATTTTAAGGATATACAACTGCAAAATAGCCATATAAAACAATTAACAATTGAAAACGAGCAACTTGAAGACGAAGTGCGCCAGCGTAGGACATTCATTGGACCGTCGAGAAAATTGGAATTGCAAGCGTTGTATCCTGAACTATATTTCAAATCATTTAAAAAATGAGTTGAATCCACGATATGTAGACAATATAGAAACGCATTGTGATAAATTATACTTTTTAGTTTTATTTTCATTTAAAAAATTTTATTAGAGCTAAACTCACAAAACATCTAGGTATTGAATAACTATCACAATATTATGAAAATTCTTAAATGCACACAAATTTCCAAAGTAAGAATGTAATTCATTTGAGGAAACGTTCATGTATGTATGAGTGCCACATCTAGCATCGCGTCGCTATCTACATTATTAAAAATTTTTCCTATTTATACTTTTCATCGAACTGACAAACATCAATTGCAGACTACTGCGTTGTCTTACCAGACAAGAAACATTAGATAACTGCCGAGCTGACTCAATTGTGAACGATTTTATATCATTTGGAAACAATCCTTAAAAATAAGAGTAACTTTTATTTAAAGAATTGCCATGGTCAACCGCGCAATCAATGATTCCTCAATCATACAATCTTGATACGATGTCTGGATTAAACCACCTCAAAACAGCAGAAAATCTTTCAGGAAAAAAATAATTTGGAATGTAAAGAGATCATGATTTTTGGATATAAAGCAGTATATAGGATATTATTCAAACTGAATCCGATTGTGAAAAACAATATTTATAAAAATAGTATTTAACGTTTCGGTTAAATAATACTTAATTTTTTAAAAGTTATTTGTTATACAGCTTTGTACTTTTCCTACATCATAATTATTGTTTATTACTTCTTTTTCTTTCCTTATCTATCGATATACATAGCACATGAACTTTAATTTGTACATACATATACTTAGTAATGCATTTTATTCAACATAAATGAAGCCATACCCCTTTTTCACTAGGGTTTTCTTATAAGCAAAATTGCTTAATTAAACACTAGTTATTAATTGTTGTATACAAATTTATATCGGTATATGCATACAAATGAAAATTTTATTTGTTTTTATTTATGAAAACTTTACCATTTATCAACCTAATATATGTTAAACCATAGTGCATTGAATAATAGGTAGGTAATTTACGACCCGGGGCATATACACTTTTCGTAATTTGAATTATATGGTGTCTACGCTTCAGAAAGTCTGTAAACTACTAAACAACTATATCGTCATTGTTACAATTATACACTCTTTTATAGTAGCTAGAAACGCGGTGTCCGGTGATTGAACCCTGAAGCATTTTATTCAGTAACTCATTTCCTATGTTACATATGGAGCTGACGGCTTGTCATTTTAAGTTTTTCGTTAAATAAAGTCTATCGGTGAGTCTTGTCTTCAGTTGGATCCTCGTAATTATTGCTTATATATATATGCATATATATATATATATATATATATATATATATATATATATATATAGCACCAGATTCACAAGCAGACATGCCCAAGTTAGAGCCCTATCCGCGGCAATTCTGGCCAGTACTTGATGAGTTCCCAATAAGGACGAAACCGGTCTACTGGATGAATTTCCTTTTCTACACTATACATTTCTTAGTTTATACTGACATATGTAAGTAATTAATTAGTCAGTTGATTCTATCAAATCGCAACCTTGATTATAATAATTGTTATCACCGCTCGCCATCCAATTTTCGTTCAATATATATATATATATATATATATATATATATATATATATATATATATACATATATATAGTCGGTATAACCTATAAACTACGTAAGAAATCAAATCAATTTTGTCAACTAGCGCGATAGCTTCCTTGTTGGTTATGTTTCAAAAGAAACAAGAAATTCTGCAGCTGAGTTATTGCCTGACCAAATAAACGTGGTCCCTGACGTGGATTCCATCATTTTTTATAAACCGTGATGTGGCCGTCAGCTGAATGTTCCAGCGTTTTAAGCAAAAATGAAATCATCTCTGTTTTTTATAGATCCCGGGACAAATTTTTGTTATGCGAAAGACGGGTTTATTTCATTTGCAGCTTACTATTTATGTCTTGGCATGTGACACTGATGCCCTGTGTTACAGAAACCTTATTAGTGGTGATACCGAAACATCATTAAGCATTCTAAGGGCGTAGAAAGAAGGGTTCTCGATATCTGGGTGATAATGGATAGCTGCATTCTATTCTCAAACGCCTATAGCCTGATTTACTATTTCTATTCATATTGAGTAATAAGCAGTCCACCAATGCTTTATTATCAGTAAATGCCTCCAATTGGCCACCGATGATAATATAGCTGAACTTAAGAAAGACTTGCGGTTCCTTTTCGTTAGTGGCATTGTGTTACTCTGCTTTCGTGAGAGTGCGACTGACATATTCGGCAGGGAATCCATGAGTTTCTTGTACTGTTTCTGTGCCCACATCAGAGACCTACGTCCTACGGAAAATTTCAAAACGTGGACAATTACAAATAGCTGCACACATTTGACAAAAGCTTTTTGGGCCTCTGCTTTCCAATAAAAAGGTATTTTAGCACTAGTTAGCCCGGAAAAGCCTTGTTGACTGACTGCCATCTCCATACGATATTGACAATAGGCTTACATTATGCCATAAGCTGGCTCAATTTACTTTTCGTTATGAACACCAGATAATCATGAATCTGTTGTACGTTGGAATCAAATGGCATAAAATCATTTGCGGAAGACGCATCATCAAGGAATCTTACTTGCTCATCTATCAAAACCTTTTAGAGATTAAAATTTAGTCGCCATTCGACGGCCTTTTGCATCATCATTTGTGACTGACCCTGCGATTTTCCTTTCATAATGACATATATAACCACATTTTCGACGTCCATGGCCGTGCAGGTTTAATCCATTACGAATGGGATCATCAAGCATTGGAACAACTTAGGTATGTTCTTTAGACGAAATGGTATCTGAGAATATTTTTTATTGTCCTCGGGATATCTGCACCTAAACTTCCCTGTAATCTCTGACAGGACGCTAGTTTGCCAAATGCTCAGACTTAAGTAATACACAGCGATTCACTTGCAGCCCGCTAGTTACCGGAAGAGATGGAATAGACGAGGAATAGGATATTGGACGTAGTTAATTACAGTATTTGTTTAATTTGAACCAGCCGCCAGTCGAAACGTGCCAAGCGCTTGTTGTAACGCAGACCATAAGAACTCAAAACACATATTGGTATGGCTCTAATTCACTGGTATTTATGTCCTTTGCTTCGTTAGAGTAGCAGTCCCGCAGTTTCTGGTAGATTGCTGTATACTGCTGTAGGTTTGTAGTTTCCATTTAATTATGAAAATAATTTAAAACGCCCAGCTTGAAGACGGGCAATCTTACGGGCTGAAGTATTGCATCATGACGATTTAAAAACTCTTTCCATCTTCATTATAGCTCTTTCTTTAATCCTCGATATTCCGTTTGCCGTTGTACTCTGAGGATGACAATGGAAGGTCGAAATGGGTCAGTACGTGTGACTGACGGTAGTTTGACTAAGTTGTTTGATGAGTGGTTAAATACAATGGCATGGGTGTTTATTTCAATCTCGCAAACTTGATTTTTAAAATTTTAAACAAAACCCGCGCAATCATTAATTTTTTAATTCCTTATGTCTTGTTTGCGTCATATTTATGAAATCTATAGTCCTCAAACATTTCCAATGAAATTGAAAACTAAGAGATATGTTTTGGTGATTTCAATATTAAAAGACATGGTATATATATGTATACATTAATAATTTATTGCGCCATTCAACAGCTGCAATCAATGGCGCCCCAGAGACCTAAAATTTGTAAATTTGTTGGCCGAACATATAATAACGGCGAGGTTATGATATATATATATATATATATATATATATATATTCACTGTTTGTCTTCTCAAGAGTTTTAATAAGATTTCATAACCTGGCACTTATTTATAGGCTTATTTTCTATCAAGGGCATTTTAATGGTGGTGATATGTTGTTCACACAAGTAGTCATTGAAGCAGATGTAGTAACTGCCATGACTGAATTCTGTAAATCTTGGACTACGTAGTCTAGGTTGACGGGTGTGTTAGACAGTGTGGCATATCTGCTAGGTTTGTGCAGCTTAAATATTATTATGTCATTTAATTGAAAACCTGGTAATGATCTAATTAGTTTAGGTATGTATCAATTTATTCCTGCTACTGTCCAGGCGAAGCTTACATAGTAGTGCTTTTATAATATACAATTTGGCAGATATTATCTTTAGTTTTGCCCGAGAATTATCCAATACTCTATTTTAAACTCTTTATTACAGAGTGAAACTAAAAATTTAAATTTAGCTGTCACCAGCTAATCAACTAAATCCAAAGCTATTATTCATATGATCGTTGCAAATATCACAACCTTTTGCGCATTCACTAAGATTTAAAACTTTGAGAATCTTGACTGTGGCTATTTAAATAAAACAATTTAAACATAGATTTAAATTGTGATGGAAGCCTGAAATAAGTTGTAGAGTCTGTATAACATAATTCCAAGTATTTATATTGCGCTGTAAACTGGGTTTGATTATTATGTCCGCTAAGGTGATGTCTTTACTGTCAGTGTAATCTAAAAAATACATAATAATAGATATTTTCCCCATCAATAAAATCATAATCGCAGCTAACTCCCACACCGTATCCTGTAGGAAAAACCAAAAAAATTGTGACAATTTTTGTTAATTGTGTACATATAAATAGGGTTTTTCTCATATAAATCTTGCCAATCTTAGTAAAACAAATTTTCAAAATATAATTTTATATACAATTTCTTCATGGTGTTCAGCTTTAATTTCTTTTATATCTGCCTCCGTCTAGGTAATTATCTGCTATTCAGTTCCTCCCTAACGTAAGTCGTTTTAGCGTTAAATTTCTAAAGGGTAGTCAGCAAAACACGGGGCTAAAACCGTGGATCATTTGGTTTAGAAACATACAAGTAATTATTATTACCTATGTCAGTTAGTTATTTATACGGATTCCCTCGAAGTTCGCAATTTACATTTCATTCAGCACCAACTTAATAATCCCTACCAATGTGGTCATCCTATTTATCTGTGCTGACAATATTCTGACTAACCTTTCCAAACTATCACAAGAAGTCATTTTACCAGACACTCACGCTTTAATTTTAATCAGTTATTCATAGGAGTTTGCACGAAGAAAGCGCGTTCTATTTGTGAACCAACTTCACATAATAATTCTTATCTATCATTCACTTCTGAGGATAAGCTTCTGATTAAATCTCCCTACTAATTCTGCTTCATCTTAATTTTTGCACTTCTACGTGGAATTTCAATTTTACTCATGTCAGCCATAAAAATGAGCCAATACAGAGTTTTCGGCCTAAAAAGGTTGCCGCCTAAACTTCTTCATCCTCACCCAGGAGTCAGCCTTGCTACCCTGCTAATAAAAACAAGTGCTACATTGCATGATATGTAAGGCATGTTGAAGATAACGGTGTTATGCTCTGCGTCTACCATTTTCACTCGCTATGGACCACAATTGACTACGCAAAGCGCCATGGGCTCCATCTTCGCTAAAATTACGTAGGCTCAACCCTTAGGCGGATGCATATAGGTCATCGGGTATATGTTTATTGCTGGGTGTCGCATACAGCTGGTGCTAGCTATTGTGTACGCACCTGAGTATCTACTAATATATGGTGTTCTTGGGAGCTGTCGAATCTGCCATCGGTAAACTGTGGTTTTCGGAGCATATCCTGTATCTGTTAATATAGTAAATCACATGGACAACGAAGCGTCGTGGCATCAGAATTGAAATAATTTTTTCATAGTCCGGTGTGTTGGTTCAGCCATCGTGTTAATCCAAAAATGATAAACTGCTACCCGGGAGTGATTTTTTCAAGGTTCTTGCACCACTGATCAACTTTCTAAAACAGCGCTCTTCTAAGCGATTTTTAATTTTCTCCGTTTTCATTTCCTTTAATGATACAAACTCAATCCATCGGGTACACATTTCGGCCATGGAATGCAGGTTATCTACCCTGGAACGAACCACCTACAGTGGACCCATCAAGTCTATACGTAACAATTGGTTTCTGGCAGTGTAATAGAAAGCGATCTGAGTGTTTTTTTCACTTTTTCTGTGGCTTACAGCGCTGACATATGATGCACTGTTGGCAATAACTACAAATCTCTTTTGACATGCCGGGCTGATGCAATCGCAATTTCAATGCTTCGATGAGGCGCCCAGCGCCGGCATGTCCCAACATTTCATGTCACAATCAATCAATTATGTTTGTATAGGCCCCAGCACGATCCATTACATTATTTGTCCTCCTTTTCGCACCAGTAGCGCGTTTTGCGCTTTATATGATGTGGCGAAATTCGTACAGCGCAAATTCTGCTAAGCGCATCGGATGCGGCATTCTCGATATCGTCTCAGCGATGAATCGTTACATGGTAATCCTCGAGATCGATGTACTTGTTCCTTCTCAATACCTACTAATTGTGTTTTGTGATCAATAAAGACGTTTTTATGTTACCGGCGACAAAATATCTAAACATTCATATATCCCATTGTGCACTCAGTGTTTCTTCTGTGGTGACGGCATATTTTCTTCCGCCTTTCTGCTCAGTATTCTATATCATCTGCTACAAAATCAATGAAGATTTGTTTTGGTATCCAACCTAATCACGACATATATCACAACAGAAAACAAGTCTTTTTAAATCAAAATTAGGATAGAAAAACACGTCAAAGTAATTCGTAAAACGATGAATCTGGCACTCCGCAGCAGACGTGCCCGGGTTCGAGCCCTGTCCGTGGCAAATACTGGCCAGTACATGATGAGATCTCAATAAGAACGAAACCGGTCTACTAGATAAATTGCCTTTTCTACACTACACAATTCTTAGTTTGTACTGACATATGTAAGTAATTAATGGGTCAGGTGTTTATATCAAGATCGCAACCAAGATTATAATAATTGGTATCACCGCCCGCGCAACCAATGTCAGTTTAATAAAACGAATGTCTTGTTTATAGTAATGGTACATTGAATAACGAAAGATAATTTAAATTCCTTAAATCAAGTTTGCGATCTTGAAGTAAAAACTAATCCCATTTCATTTAACAAGTTGTCGAACAACATAGTGAAACTACCGCCAGTCGTACGCACTGAAGCTTTTCGACCTTCCATGATAATCATCAGAGTATGACGGCAAACTGACTAGCGAGGATCACACCGCATTGCATATATATGGAGAAAAAAAATTAGATATTCGGCTCTCACCTCTAATAGTCCCGCATATATTTTACTTGACTGGGAATGTCGGCTGCACAATTTATATGAAATCACAAACATAAACTGTTTGCAGCTTTCGCCACACACGCATATATAAAGACAATTCAATTAAAAAATAATTGATTGCGCGGGTTGTGGTAAAAATTCTTCAAATCAAGTTCGCAATCTTGAAGTAAGCACCAAACCAATTTTATTAAACCAGTCGTCAACCAACGTAAAAAAACTACCACCAGTCGCACGCAGTGACGCGTTTCGACCTTCCATGATCATAATCAGAGTACGACGGTAAACGGACTAGCGAGGATCAAACCGCATTGACTATATATATGGAAAGCAAAATTAGATATGCGGGTCTCACCATTATTAGTCTCGCATACATTGTACGTGACTAAAAATGTCGGATGCACAAACTCTATGCAGTCACGAACATCAAGATGATGATGATGGAAGGTCGAAATGCGTCAGTGAATGCGACTGGTGGTAGTTTTGACATGTTGTTCGACGACTGGTTTAATACAATGGGATTGATGTTTACTTCAAGCACGCAAACTTGATTTAAAGAATTGTTAACACCATCCGCGCAATCAATTATTGTTTAAATTGTATTGCCTATATATGTATATATATATATATATATATATATATATATATATATATATATTCGAGTAATTAACCGTCTGGTCGATCGGCCTACGTAAGTTGATAGACAACTTGCGCATGTATATTGGTAAATAATATTTGATATCGACATTAACGGCTATTTCTCTTTGATTGCTGGTAAAGGCAAGTGTGTTACCCTAAATAACACTCGTAGTTTGGCTGCATTAAATGTGCGTGTCAATGCTGCTTCAACTTTCTTTTGTGCCATTCGGGAAACTGCATCCCCTTAAATGGGATGTTTAGGTAGACGGTTTTCTTTTCTGGCCCATAATACGTCTGTTTCTGGTTAACTCCCCTTTTAATAATTGATTCAATTAATTGCCTGGTATAGCCATTAGACATTAAATCGTTAATTGCTTTATTATATTCATTTTCTTTAAATGGGATGTTTTTGCCGACAGTTATGAGGAAAGATAAAGCAAGAATTTTGAACAAATTGGAAAAAGATGTAAAACCTGGAGTTTTGTGTGATTTAAAACCGATCGATCTTGATAAGCGTGTGCTTAACTTATCAAAAGTGCCAATCGATCAGCTAACAATGGAGGCACTATCGATGGGCCGAAATTATTGAATACATCCTTCTAATAAATGCGATGTTGATTTTGAGGCAGCATTTGAATTGTTATTTGAACAAACAGCTGACTTGGAGCCTACCAGTATTGATTATAAAAATTGGTTCAAGGCTACACTAGTTGATCAGGCTTCACACCTGAAATCGTCTAAATGCGCAGAGCAGCATGCGTTGACAAAGCAGCATCTAAATGCACTTAGAAGTATCAGCAGAAATGCAGACATCAAAATACTACGCGCTGATAAAGGAAAGAGCGTAGTTATAATGGACAAATCTGACTACGTACAAAAGATGGAAAACGTGTTAAAGGACAATACAAAATTCACACGTCTAGACGATAAATCAGATGAAATAGACAAGGTGGAGCGCAAAGTAATAAATGAAATTAAGATTTTGATAGATGCCGGTTTTATTGATGAGGCCACTGCACAGAAGCTCAAGCCAGTTGGATCATCTACACCAATAATGTACGGATTACCAAAACACACAAAAGAGGTTGTCCTATGAGGCCAATTTTATCAATGGTAAATTCTCCGTTTCATGCACTAGCTAAATGGCTAGTTCGTTTACTTGAACCATTACGTAAACTACTAGGTAATCATTCGGTTGCCGATTCGTTTGAGTTTGTAAACAAAATTCAAGATATAAATGTTAAAAACAAGATTATGGTATCTTTTGATGTTACGTCTTTGTTTACAAATGTTCCAATTGATGAAACCATTGACATTATAGTCAAAGCGGTAGAACACGATATATTACCATCGCCGGTGCCAGGTCAAACTCTACGCAAGCTTATCTTATTATGCACGAAAGACGTACGATTTCGTTTTAATGGAAACATCTACAAACAGACTGATGGTGTCGCAATGGGAAGCCCCTTATCTCCAGTGTTGGCTGAGATTTTTCTAGGGCACCTAGAAAATACATCATTAATGAGTGACATAAGTAAATGTGCTCAATATATACGGTACGTGGATGATATATTTCTTGTACTTAAAAAACAGGTCGCAATCACGAAAATTGCTTCAAAGTTTCAACAAAGCACATAAGAATATCGGTTTCACGTCAGAGCACGAGAAAGATGACTGTCTGCCTTTCCTAGATGTACTATTAAAGAAAGAAACTAATGGTAAATTAAACAGAACAATTTACCATAAACCAACATGGTCTGCACAGTATTTGCATTACAGCAGTTTTGTGCCATTTCAATATAAATTATCAACAGTTCGTGGTTGCTTTTCAAGAATTGACAGGTTGGTTAGTCAAGATTCTAAAGAAAATGAATATAATAAATCAATTAACGATTTAATGTCTAATGGCTATCCCAGACAATTAATTGAATCAATTATTAAAAGGGGAGTTAACCAGAAACAGACGTACTATGGGCCAGAAAGAAAACCGTCTACCTAAACATCCCATTTAAGGGGGATGCAGTTTCCCGAATGGCACAAAAGAAAGTTGAAGCAGCATTGACACGCACATTTAATGCAGCCAAACTACGAGTGTTATTTAGGGTAACACACTTGCCTTTACCAGCAATCAAAGAGAAACAGCCGTTAATGTCGATATCAAATATTATTTACCAATATATATGCGCAAGTTGTCGATCAACTTACGTAGGCCGATCGACCAGATGGTTAATTACTCGAATGTGAGAACATTGCAACTTGAACGCCTGTTTTAAATAAAATGGTGAATACACGTCTGCTATTGCGCAACACATCATCGAAACATCGCACGTATGTTCTCCAGACGTAGCATTCAAAGTAATTACTAAATGCAAAACAAAAGGGAGCTAGCCACATACGAAGCCTTATGGATAAACAAATTGCAGCCGATTTATGTAAGCAGAAGAAGCACGTACAAGCATTGAGCTTGAACTGGATGTGACGCACGCAATTTGATTGGTTTCTATTTTTCACACTCTCTTTGTTCACATATTTCTATCTTGTTTTGCTTTCCAATTTATATATAAAGATATGTTCATGAGTAGATATTTGAGAAGACCATGAGAAAGAAAATTTTCTTATATCTGATAAAATTTCTTTTTGTTTTTGCACAAGAAGGGTACAAATTAATATATATATTTGTGTGGCGAAATCTACAAATATCTAATGTTCGTTACTGCATAGATATTGTTAGAACGAAATTTCCAGTCAAGTACAATGTATGCGAGACTACTAGAGGTGAGAGCCGCATATCTTATTTTGCTTTCCATATGTATAAGCAATGCGGTTTGATTCTCCCTAGTCAGTTTGCCGTTGTACTCTGATGGTGATCATAAAAGCTCGAAACTCGTCAGTGTGTGCGACTGGCGGTAGTTTTTTTATGCTGTTCGACGACTGGTTTAATATAAAATCAAACTCACAGCACGAAATACTCCCGACAGTCTGTAATACCTGGCTAAACAACTACAAGTAGAATGCCAGATAACAAATATAAAATAAAGAGAAGCTAATTCTTCGATGTT
The DNA here is from genome assembly GCA_029291075.1 of Eudiplozoon nipponicum. NCBI lineage: Eukaryota > Metazoa > Platyhelminthes > Monogenea > Mazocraeidea > Diplozoidae > Eudiplozoon > Eudiplozoon nipponicum. The sequence continues at coordinate 2,458 of JAQBSW010006374.1, read as the reverse complement.
GCTTTTGATCAAGGATTCTTTGGCGCTCAGTAAAATTTATTTTCAATGGCGTCAGTTCGCACGTCTGTCTAGTGGGTAATAGTTTTGCATGATAGACTCTTCTGCTTAATTGTGAAATATACCCGAAGTTCCTTAATCTTTTGTAAATAAAGTTAGTGAATTCTATAACATCTGATACGAGAGCTTTATTCTGCACATCTTGCTAGAAGTATCAGACTCATTTCTATGTCAATTCTATTTCACGAGAAGATTTTTGCATTGCAACTTTCTTATTCCAATATTATGACAAAATTTATTAATTTTTTTATGATACACTGTTGTTGCACCAATTAAATAGCTTGAGAATTTATTATGGTGGTCTGCAAACATTTCGAAGTAAAATTGCGTTGAATTTTGATAAAAATAACATCGTAACGATGACATATAGTTAACAAGAAATAGATTTTCTATCGTGTGATTGTTGTATCAGCAAAATATATTTTAATATATATTTTCTACGGGATATGACACTTATGGGCTCGCTTAAGATTTTTGAAACTCTGTACTTACCTAGAAATTTGTATTTGAGTAAATATATGGTGTATAATTCTTACTTGCGAGTTATATTTTAACCATTTTGATTTGAATAAATATAATCCCAGTTAATAAGAATAAAATTTGGTGCTTGATAGATAGTTTTTTTTATTACGTACAGTATTAAAAGTTTTTTTCATTTTAATACATTTGGGAATTACGAACGTTCCTGGCTACAAGTCACGACCCAGTCGTCTTGTCAAAATTTTTGCGTGGCTATTTGAGCAGAGCTTGCGCTAGGCAAAATATCTCCCTATAAGAAATGACTAAAATCCACCAAATGATTTAATATTGTTTTTGAAAACATCTGTGCAAAATATTGTTACATATCAGTTATCTTGTGCTACAACAATGTGATTCATAGACTTCCAAACGACAGGCGCACGGCTGCCGCTATTCAAAATAAGCAAAATATCGCTGCTGAAAACTAATTGACATCAAATTTAAAATGATATTTAATACATTGTCTTAATACTGAAATTGCTTAATTCAGATCCAAATAACCAATTAGGGAATACAATTTTTAGGCTGCGCTATTTATATTTGAAACAAATATGGTTGTACTTCGCAATACCAACACTATGGCTATACGAATTATTTTGAAAAAGCCAATCTTCTACTGTAAGTAGGCAGTTATTTTAAAGTGAAATTTATTTCTTGAGAAAACGACCCATTATGTACATAGATTTGTCAGTATGAACTAAATATTTTATAGTGTAGAAAAGACAATTCATCCAAACTCAGCACGTAATGTCCAGAATTTGCCACGGACAGGACTCGAAACTAGAAACGTCTCCTTTAGAATCTGGTGCTCCAGCCATTGAGCCACCCTGCCGTACACTACGCACAATTTAAATTTATATACTAACTATAATTACTTGGTTTACCTTTCCTTTAGGTGTAGCTTATATGGCATCCCATTAGACCTGAAGTTCCAGCAAAAACACCTGACCCATTATGTACATTCATTTATCAATATAAACTAAGTATTATATAGTGTTGAAAACGCAATTCATCCAGTAGACTAGTTTAGTCCTTATTGGGAACTCAATATGGACATTACGTGATGATTTCCCAATAAAGACGGAGCAAGTCTACTGATGAATTGTCTTTTGTGCACTAAACAATGCTTAGTTTATACTGCCAAATGTATGTACATTATGGGTCAGGTGGTCATATCACGATCTCAACCTTGATTAAAATAACATTATTATAAACCGGATATCTCGAAAATTTGTTGAAACAAACACAAAGCATACACAACGACATAAAATCTGTGAAATCGTACCCGACCAAATGATTATATATGTCAGTATACTTTTTAAACCGAACGCAACATCCAAAATATTTTCTCGACGAGTTGAAAAAGCCGAAGCTTCTCGTATGCCAAATACATAACTGATGCTATTCCATACAACAAGAATCATTCTATACAGAAATGTAATGAATGAGCTCTTTGCAAACGAAAAGCCCAACGTTATTCAATTATGCAAATCTTGCAACAGTTCGTTGTGTCATGTAAGCCGGATTAGTCGTTTACTAAAGAAGTAAATTTCGAATCATGCTTTTTGTACAATGAATGCGTTTGATCCAACGTAGTTCCTCTTGTATAAATTGCCAGATATTACAGTCGAGATGAGTTCTGCCGAAAAGAAAGTGACAGTCTTTAACTCTGCTATTAATGTCTGCTCTATAATAAATATTCACATCCATATGCGTTTTATTTCTAAATTAAAAAAACTGGAGTTAATATATGTTATATCGGTATTACTAGCTATAGCACTGATTGATTTGTTCAAATAGTGCTCAAAACCAGATATGCTAAAAATATCTATTAAGTTATTAATAAAGAAAATATTTTGCATGTTTAAACTATGGAATCATG